>BMAT01006964.1:302762-328302 GCA_019649035.1 Elysia marginata
TAGAGAGAGAGAGAGAGAGAGAGAGATAGATAGATAGATAGAGAGAGATATATATATACACGTATATTATATAGAGACTGGCAGAGAGAAAAAGAGAGATAAAGGGAGAGAGATATATAAAGAGAGATTAAGTTAGAAAGTGAGAAAAAAAGAAAAAGAGAGAGGGAGAGAATTTTTATATCAGCATCATCAAGCTAAATAAATGAGAAAGCTTATAACTAATCAGATCTAAGTGTGAGTCATCAATATGTGTTCAAGATAATGTGAAAAAAAAACTGTTATTTATTCGAGCCCACTCATGGACAATTCATTGTGTACACCATACATTGTCTCTAATGGACAGTGTTCAAATCTGGGTATGGTAACAGAACTAATAAGTTCCCTCACCCTGCATAGAACTTGGTCCCTGGCTTAAAATCTGACTTTAGAAAATTTGGACAAAATGGAGTCCAATACTAAGCGTGCTAGCTGTTTGCTATTTCTCTTTTCCCACTAATACAACCATCAGTGATGTCATCGTTTGAATGCTGGGATAAATGTATGTTGGTTATTCAAAGAGAGTTGGAAAGTCACAAAACTCACATCGAAGATTGTTGACATAGCTGTGTGCCCTAACTTAGAATGGCATTGGTTCTCGGGTTCGTGATATTGGAGATTACTGGAAATTTTGATAATTCTCTACTGATCATAATACATGTATTTAAAAAAGGAGAGATACTGGTATTAAATGATACTTTTTTAAATCAAAATTTTTATTCTTAATCCAATGAAAAAGGTTTCACAATATGTCACAGGACGTTACAAATAGCAGAAAGTCGTCATTTCTATTTATGTACACTGAACTCTTCTATTCTTCCTGTCACCTTCTAGAGTTTTCCACAGGTCTGTTTTTTTTCCTTTGCCTACTTGACAATTTGGGTCTATTATAAACTTCAATCTGTTACAGAACATCTACAGTTGAGCAACAAAATATAACCTTCTGACTTTTGACACTTACTTTAATTTTTTAAAATCATTAATAAGTTGAAAATATGTATGTAATAAAGCTAATATAACTGTCGTTGTATTCAATTTACAGTATGCGGCATTAACTGTCACAAGAAATGCAAGCAGTTTATGCCCAACCTGTGCGGCATCAACCAGAAACTGCTGGCGGAAGCGCTGCAGCAAGTACGCATCTCAACAATACCCAGCAAGAGCAAAGTGTCTCCAGCAACAGCGCCTGGGGTGAGTTTTGATTGTGACTTTGTTGCTCCGTCTTTAGCTAGAGAACAAGATAAGGGAGCGGGTGATTCTTATGTAAATGGAAGCTTTATACTTTAAAGAGGTGTTGCAATTAATACGTAAAAAGGTAATTTTTTTGCTCTCTTACTTCATTCTTTGTTTGTGTCTTTCTTTCTCTCTAGCTGCATTCCCTCCTCTCTCCCTCTATTCATTGTGTGTTTGATATATGTAATAAAAGCATTTTTTATGAAAAAAGATTACTCTTTGTATAGGCTCTTTCAAGTTCATGCTAAAATTGCTGGTCTTTCAACCAGTCAAAATAAGTCTTCAGTTGAAATTAGAAAGTGGTAAGGTAACGCTAATGGTATCACTGAGCAGCTTATTTTCTCTACTTTCAGAAAAGATCTATCATGTTTCTGTCTAAAGTTGTAGCCATTTGAAGTTTACAGGGTTAGAACTTGTGAAATTTCAGAAAAGGGAGAAAATTATGTTTAAAGTTTAAATAACTGTAAAATTGTGAAGGCCTTAACAACTGTACCAATTAAAATTAAACATACTAAACATGAAAGTTCAACATAAATAAGGTGTAAAAACTGTTCAGAAATGGTTTAATCATTATTATCTAATATTTAAAGAAAATTGCCTTCAGAACACCCACTAAACTTTGAAAACCTATATCTCAAAACTAGGCTCTGTGACTAAAGACCCATTCGGATAGAATATGAGACAAATATACACCAATGTGATCAGTTCTTGTCTTAATGACTAGTCACTTCATGTTTGTGAAGTTCATGAAAAATTCCTTCTTCACATATTGAAAAGAGGCTTTAAGATGAAAATTCTAAACAAACGTTGGCACCACCCCAGTATTTTTAAGTGAGACAATATACGCTACTTCAAAAGGTATACAATCCTGCACATCTTTAAAAAAGTCGCAATTGTAAATAGATGCACACTTCAAAAAGTGGACAGTGTATCAGGCTTTCATGAGTATGTAACAGCTAAGGAAGGTATTTTGAGAACCAGTATAAGATAAAGTCCATTTAAGTTGAAATGCTTGGGAACAGCTAATTCAGTATGAAATATCAGAACTTCGTGTTAGAGGATGTACATGAAAAAGGAAAAATACCAGTTGTTATCCGACAATAGATTTGAGTTATCCATGAATTTGAATTAATTGGACTCCTTTGTATTTACCAAACAGCAGTCAAATGTTGTTCTTTATCACTTAACCCAGAGTCAGAGTTCGCTGCAAGAGGGTGAGGAGGAAGATGAGGAGAGTGATGACGACAGCAGCTACCAGCAAGTATGGGATGTGAATGAGGTACCAACGTCCCTTCCTATCGCTCCACCACCCCCAACACGCAAGTTCCGGCCAGAGGAGTTCAACTTCCTCAAAGTTCTTGGCAAGGGCAGCTTTGGCAAGGTACGACAGACACATAAGTCCTTCTTCTGGTCGTTAAGATGATCTGTGCCTTGACTTTCTTTCCATTGTGTATTAATGCAGTGTAATCGTTTCATACTGACATATTTTTTGGGGATCAATATCATGTCGATGTATAAGATTGTCGATAAATAAAATACAAATAGAAAGAGGAAAAAATGAGGGGAGGTGAATGACCACGAAACCATTAACAATAACGCAACTGATGACTTTCCTTCTTTTGTTTTTCATAAGTAGTGGCCTTGATAAATGATTGTTTTGCTGTGTTGTCAGTCTTTCTTTTTTTTAATTGATGAAATCATTTCTTAAAAAAGCCATAACTTGTTTTTTCTTTATTGACATTTTTTTTTTATATTTGTCTTATTTCAATAAATTCAATAGTCAGCATGTTGATAAAGCAAAAAAAAAAAAAGACGGGGAAAAAACTCAATATTATATGAGGAATGATTCAGTAAGGCTATAGAGGAAAAAATCTGTTGTAGCAAAACACGTTGATATTTCAAAATTTCAATAAAGTTGCTGTTGATATAAGTTGACTTTACTGTATATGTGTTCTATCTTTCTAGTTGAGGTTTGAGTAATGAATGAGAATATCAATCTCAATGCTCAAGGCACAAAAAATAATGTGCTCTGCTTTGAAAATCAAGCAATTGATGTCTTTTCAAATGGAAAGCCCATTTTGGTTATTTTACACTTTTTTCAAGTGATTAGACACCAGTATGATTTTTGGAGCTATCGTCGTCTCTCCCCCTCTGTTCTGTTTCCTTTTTCCTTTCTTTAGCCCCTGTGTTTTTCTGTCAGTTTACTTAATACTCAATGTTTTCAATTTAAGGTCATGTCTATTACACTCCTTTACCATTTTCCCCTTACACCTGTTTTTCGACCCCTAGTCATACACAGGCAAACAAAAAGTTATCATAGTTATGACATTAACATTCTAAACAATTAAAATCATTTTATAACTTTGCTAATACTCAATTATAGTATTTAATGAAATTGCATTTTTATTTTGCCACCTTTTACCCATTCTTTTGCACTTATCCCCCAACCCCACCTTATACACTCTCACCTTAACAAACAACTCTAGGTGATGCTTGCCGAGCTGAGGGAGTCAGGCAAATTCTTTGCCATAAAGGCTCTGCGTAAAGACGTCGTTCTTGAGGATGATGATGTTGAGTGCACTATGATTGAGCAGCGGGTTCTGGCCATCGGCTGCAAACACCCATTCCTGACACACTTACACAGTACTTTCCAGAATAAGGTTTGTTGACTTAGTAAAGCACCCCCCCCCCCCCAGTGTCATATATAGGTAAAAATAGGACCCATTGTCTCCTACTGAAATAAGTAGTACTATGAGGGAAATTTTAGATACAGGCCTACTACGTCTTTGTTGAAGGTAGGTGGTGTACTTTAAATCTCATCAAAATAATATAACGTCTCTTTTTAGAAAAAAAAGGAAAGTAGCATGAAAAGTTTAAAACTAAAAATTTGTGAAATGAGCATTAAATACTGTAAAATATATATTTTTGCTGTTAAACTATGTTAAAAGAAAAGTAAAAAATCGAAGAAAATAAGAGATTTTGTAAAGATTCTTTTGAAATCATGTATTCAACAGTGGCCTCATTGGTATGATATTTTATTTTGTTGTTTTATATTTTAGAGCCATCTGTTCTTTGTGATGGAGTACCTCAATGGTGGAGATCTTATGTTTCACATTCAACTGTCTGGAAAGTTTGATTTCCAGAGGGCTCAGTAAGTGATGTGTATAAAACAAAGCAAAAAAAGGGAGCAAGGGGTTTGAGGGTGAACAGTGAACAAAGATATAGAAAAGGGAAATGAGTGTGCAGATTATAGCGCTCTGAGCAAAAGCTCAATTTCAAGTCAATATTTTTCATCATTTCACTGTTTTCCAGTCTCACTTTTTGAAATAAGAGAGCTTCCTAATGTGATCTGCTGTGTTCTTTGCAGTATGATCAAGTCTCTTTGTTTGTGTATGTCTATTGAAAACTGAACACATTCATAAATTTTATTTTTCTTCCACACTTAATACTTTCTTCTATTTCGGCAAAGTATGATACATTTTTGTTTTCAGCATTCAGACTATGAGAAATTTGATAATGTTTAAAAAAATCATTAACCTTTTTTATTATCTTATATGGACTGAATCATAAATTATGTTGAAAACTCCTTTTTAAAAAAAAATTTTTTTCCTCAGATTTTATGCAGCAGAAATCACCTGTGGCTTACAGTTTCTTCACAGAAATGGCATTATTTATAGGTGAGTTTGTTTTCTGAAAAAACTTTTTTTTTTAAAGTTTGAGAATGAATTGAGGAGAGCCTTTTTCTTAGTGCCAAGAAGAAGAAATTTCAATAATTGTTTATTTTATCCTCTTTTTTATCCTCTGATTAAGTGATGGCTTAGATTTAGTTCGTGCTGTAGAGAAACTGATAAGAGTAAATGTGTTACTCATGCAGAGATTTAACTGAGTGTCAAAAAGTATGCCTTGTTTCCCTGTCTATTTATGCCTTGATGAAGAAGTTGCAGCTCATGGCAAAGCAATCATTTATTTCTTTTCCTTACTCTTATCTCTATTTTGACAATTACAAGAAACTTGATTAAGCCCACTTTGGGTAAATTCATATCCATGCTCATCTTTACAACTGTGGAATGTGTAAACAGATTCTGTTTGCATGATAATGTGTTTCTATTAGCATTTTTTTCTGGCAAGAGGTTGAATTGATCACATTCTTAAATTGTGTGGAAGTTTACAATATGTTTTATTTAGCATTGCCAGTCATCCATCATTATTGTTTGTTCTTTGTTTTGCTGAAATGGATTTGAAATATTGTCAGACTAACAAAAAAAACTGCAGCAGATTAAATGATTGACATGCAAGTCTTTAAAGTTTTGATCACAAGATGTTTTATGTTCAGAAGTTAAGGTTCTGCTTTTTTAATTTGTACTAAAATTTTAAGCTGGTTTAGCATTCTAGATTAATAGGGAGCATGGAGAGAAACAGGTTTTTTTAACCGTTGCTGATCTTTTTTTTTTTAACTTGAATCAACAGAGATTTGAAACTGGACAATGTAATGCTAGATAGGGATGGTCATATAAAGATTGCTGATTTTGGTATGTGCAAGGAGAAAATTTTTGGTGAGAACAAGGCCAGTACATTCTGCGGAACTCCAGATTACATTGCTCCAGAGGTTAGTTTTGTCCTTGCCTTGTTTTTTTCTTCTTCCTTTTATAGTTCCTTGTTCAAAACATAGAATTATGACAACTATCAAACTTCATGATCAAATATGTACATTCTTTTCTTTCATTGTCTCCCATCAGATTAAAAAGATAATTAAAGAAAAAGCAACTATTTCTTTATTTCTTATGAATATGCCAATATCTCTGCCTAGTTAAATCTGGTGGACACATAGTTCACTTCATGGGTCTGAAGTGCTTATATTGTTCTTAACCTTAGAAGTGTCACATGTTACCTTTTGCGTCATAATATCCACTAGCTTTAGTGCTAAATATAAAGTTCTTTTTAAAAAAATTCTTTTTTATAGGCCTATTTAATGGGCGGACTGACGCTTCATAGGTTTAGATCTTGTTTAGCCTTATCTTAAAGCATAGTTTTACTTCTAAGCCTCTTTCAAACAAGTTTTTTTGTGGTTATTGATGTGTGTTAGATGATCTTAAATATCATTTGAAGAACAGTAAAGCAAAGAACTCCAATCAATAAGCCAATCAATGAAAAGAAAACAATGAAACCATGTACTATTGAGGGTATAAACTGGAATATATGAGGCTAGGCATTTGAACAGTACATTATATGTGCTTTCTCTAGGTGATGAGTATGAAGCGTTCTCAAAATAAATATTTGTATTTCTTTTTTTTTAAGATCTTGTAATGTGCATACTTTACTTCTTCACCGAAGATTTTTGGATTTCATACCATTTCTTTACATTAACTTTTCAATCAAGTCAAACGATGTAATTATCTCATACTTCTGCGCATAATTTTTCTAGATCTAAATCTAAGCCCAAATCTTGATGTACCGTTGTAACTTCTAGATCGCTGCAAAAACCCGCTAAAAGAGTTAGATTTAGCTTCTCTCGGAATTTCAATCTACTATAATCAACTTCGGGGGTCAAACTATTTCATAGTTTTATACCTACATTGTCTTTCTCCCCTTCTTAGTTATGACTATACATCGCATGCTGGCAGCGTCCAACCGTAGATATAAAATGGTGCACCGGATGTTGACAGCGTCCGGCCATTGTTATAGATCTAATAAGCATATTGTTATTACTCTATCAGATTATCAAAGGTCACAAGTACAATGCCAGCGTAGACTGGTGGTCTTTTGGAGTCCTACTGTATGAGATGCTCATTGGCCAATCTCCGTTCCACGGTGATGACGAGGATGACCTGTTCCACTCCATCCTTCATGACACACCTCGTTACCCTCACAGTACACCAAGAGAGGCCTCGACAATGATGAGTCTGGTAGGTTGGGTTTGTCTGAGCTTACTAAACATCTGGGAACAAATTAAAGTTGCATTGATTTCAACATGGTCACAGCTACTTCACATCATGTTAACATTTTCACCACCCTCGGCATCCGTTCAATGCGCCTCTTGTTTATTCCGCCCATACACACTGTATCTCATTGATAATTGACCAAGATTTAGGCCTACTGTTGGAGCCTAGCCGCATTGCAACGAAGATCCCATAGTTTCATCTTATTTTGCAATTTTAGGTCATCTTGAAAATGCAAACATGATCTAATTTGGTAAAGGAAAAAAGGAAAAATGAAGAGAGAAAATACCAGATATGTAATTGTTAGATTTGCGAAATATAATAATTAGTAAATGTTTTTTCGTGGTGACAGAGTTGCTACCAATACATGCCCAATTCTTTCAACCTTTAAAAATTTTATTTGATATATTCTAAATCTAAGGCATGAATGAAAAAACTGCTATCAAACATATGAGAATACAAATATTAAAAATTCACAGCATTTTAAAACATCAGTAATGGGGCTTGCCACTTGATATTTTCTAGAGAGTAAGACTTGCCTCTATTGAACTCCTTATTAGAGTAATTGCAACTTACCTGACCTAACACTTTTATTTTATAAGTCTTTTGAAAACTCAGGTGCTAAACATAAGTAAACATCAAAAACTAAAATCAATTTCTGGCCATTTGATTTTTGACTCATTCACACCTACAAGATTTAATAAAATTCAAAACTTACCTCTATGATACCACTACTGTTATATAATGACTGGCTCATTATTTTTTTTCTGGTGATGTTTTTGCAGCTATTCGAGAGAAATCCTGCTGACAGACTTGGCATGCCAACTTGCCCCTCAGGACCAATCAATTCACAGCCTTTCTATCGCAACATTGACTGGGAGAAGTTAGAAGCCCGGCAAATACCCCCACCTTTCAAACCAAAGATTGTAAGTCAAATCTCTGCAACCAGGGCAAATGAGTCGGAAATTGGCAATTCTACTTTGAGGAAAATCCCCTTCTAAAGTCTTTTTTTTTTCTTCTCTACTTTTTAAGAAACCAAAAAATTAAATATTTCTTTAAAATTATTGATTATTTCATAAAATGTTGAGTGGGCAGAAAAATGCACTGTTCAAAACCGTACCGCCTTAGGATGTAAATATTGCGACATCGGACTCATTCACTCTGGTTGCGAGACAAATATTTTTAATACTTAACCATTTTTTCAAAGTATCATATTTATAAAACATAAGTGACTTTGTTTAGGCATAAGTACTGTAAGAACTTAATCTAATTGTATATAACCTTGTTTATCTATTTAAACTGATTTTGTTTTCACTTTAGAAATACACTTCAAAACTATAATGATTCGGAAGTAGCAAATTATTTTTATGAGGAAAATCCATTTAAAGGCTAAATTATCTTCATTTTCTCTATTTTGAAGATCAGCAAATGTTTTGGTATCTTGGCCCAAAATATTAAAAGTTTTATAAAATTTTGTACGTTTGAATGCTTGGAAAAATCTCTTACTCAAAACAGTATCGCCTTTGAAAGCAAAAATTGTATATAACCTTGTTTATCTATTTAAACTGTTTTTGTTTTCACTTTAGAAATACACTTCAAAACTATAATGAGTCGCAAGTAGGAAATTATTTTTATGAGGAAAACCCATTTAAAAGCTAATTTATCTTCATTTTCTCTATTTTCAAGATCAGCAAATTTTTTGATATCTTGCCCCAAAATGCTAACAGTTTCATAAAATTTTGTACCTTTAAATGCTTGGAAAAATCTCTTATTCAAAAGAGTATCGCCTTTAAAAGCAAAAATTGGAACATCTGACTCAATCACCCTGGAAGCTAGACATTTTTTTTTCAGTTTCTTAAAGACAGCAAACTTTAAAAAAATTTGATAGGGTTCAAATTTGGTTTCAATCATAAAAAAAATTGAACCTTTTTTTTCATTCTTTATAAAATCAGAAAAGTGCCAGCGACAGCTCAAACTTCGACTCAGATTTCACGGCAGAGAGAGCACAGCTGACGCCACCAGATTCTGCCCTGCTCAAGACAATGAATCAACATGTTTTCAAACATTTCTCTTTCACAAGCCAAGATGCTCTGCGTTCTTCATGATAAACTTAGGGATTAGGCTTGTTTCATCATACACCTGTTTTCATTTATATATACTTTGCTACACTTTTGTATATTTTGCATAAATGACTGTATATACTCGTAATTCTTAAAACAATTCATGCAACCTTTTCCAAATTAATTTTAATAAAATGTTTGAAAATTGAAATTCTTGCAGCATAAGATATTTCTCAGTTGCTGTGTACTAAAAATCCCTGTCACCGCTTCTGTTTTTCAAGAGAGGTTTTTATATTTATGAAGTAAGTTAATCATCATTGAAAAGCAAAAACTACAGAAAATGAAAAATGTCATTACTACAGTGTTCTTGTTGTATGTGGCTTTAAAAAAACCCAAACAATTTGTTTCAGTCAAAGTTAACCTCTTGACTGCGCTGTGTACGTACATACGCCGTTTGTGATGCTGCTTCACTGGTCCAATACGCTGTGTAGGCCTACTTATGCTGTATGTACTTGACAAACCACGTTTTGTACATATATATGTTTACAAAAATTCTAGATCTTAGAAATAGATTTAATTTCTACACATAGATCCTTTTTAAAGCCTAGATCTTTTTTTCTAAAGGTCTCCTTCAAATTCTAGATAAAGGTCTCCTTCAAACTGTAGATGTAGATCTAGATAGACCCTTTCTACCTATCCAAGTTTTAAAATTTTCCTAGCACCTATCAGGGAATTTTAATTAGCGATCAAGGGATTAAACGTAGTCGTAATAGTTCCTTTTAAACCTAATCTCATATTTATCCTTTGTTACTTGATCAAATTAAAAAATATAAGAAATGCAAAATGATCTCTAAACACCTACAACAATGAAATAATACAAGAATAATTTATTGCTTCATCTGCAAAGACATTGGATATTAGACGTTAAATACAGAACAAAATAGAAATAAAGATGAGCAGTAAAGCCAGTAAAATAAGCTACCCACCTCCAACACTGGCAAGCACATGGCTTTCACTCCAGAGTCTATTACAGTCTTTGAATGTATCAATGATGTGATTCCTTTGCTGCCACTTGACTCGGCAAAGTCTACATTGTACTTTTATAGCTAGGTATGGGGATCTTTTTGGTTGATTTATCAGTGTGGTTCAAGATAATAAAAAGTCGATGTATGTTTACTAAGTATCATGGACATATTTTAAAAGGCCTATGCCAAATAAGGCCAAAGTTAAAGAGTTTAAAAAGAATTACATCCATATTGTGGTAGCAATGTCATCAGTTCAATATCTAAACATCGTCCATACCAGATTTAGCTCCCAAAAGCCATGCCTATCTTAGAGAGAGCCACTTAGTCTTTAAGCCTAGGTCTTAACACCCACTCTAAATTTGCAGATATGTCCAAGTCAAGTTAAAATGTCCAAAGCTCAAGCTAAAAGCTCAAAGCCTTTATCTCATATCTATAACAAGTTACTTGTAATAATCAACACATTATATCGTTACTGTCAAGATCTCAGGCCATAAGTGTCTAGGTACCAGCTGATTCATCCCAGAAAACATATATATCTAGACTCCATCTGTTGACATGAGTAACGTTTTCACTCTAAATAGAACTTTAATGAGTTTAACGAGACATCACTGTAAATATCCCCGTAGTCCAGGTAGCATAAGAAAACTTTACTGCTGGGACTTTCGCAAGGCACATCTTTCTCCTGACATTTCTAGAGAAGAATAGAAATAAAGTGTATATTAACCAAGAGTTCTCTTGGGTGAAAAGGTTTTAGAGACAGACTTTAACTAAAGCCAAACCTCCTTGCATTTATTGTTCTCTGGTTGTCAACACTTCTGAAGTTATACAGTATCAGCATTTGAACGAGCATTTTTTTTTTTTGCAATTTTATTTATTGCAAAACAGTATTTTTAAAGTATTAAAAAAACATGAAAAAGAGCATCTTTATTGGTCAAAAATGTCCATTATTAAGTTAGGACCAAGATGGGGTTATTTTTTGTTACAATGCCGGGGTAAATTTTTTAAGTTGACAGATTTGGATTATACGCAGAAAGGGAACGGCAAGGACAATATCTTTTCTGGAGGCTCAGATCAGTAATGCATGTTTTTAAAACTACTAAAGCTTTTAAATGTAGAAACTGTAGTGTAACATTGAATTTATTTATACTAGTTCAAGTAGTTACAACACATTTCAGTATATGTACTTAGTAACTACAAGTCCTTGCAGGTTTTAAGGTTTAGACCACCCTTTATATGATTATTGGTGATAAGTGGTAAAGATTGCTGATTTATTGAGCATGTTGTTCATTTTTAATCCTCTTAGCCCACCCTGTTGGTATATTGCCTTGCTCTGATATATGAGTAAAAAGATTGTTTAGAGGGTCAATTTTTAATCTTTGAAATTTTCATAAGGGTAAACAGATGAAAGAAAAACAACAATTATAACTTAATAAATTAACAAAACCTATTCATGTCCATCAACATGGGCTGAAATTACATTTACATCTTATTTGTTAAATATATTTTTACTATTTTTCTACTTATGCTAGTTTTAATAATTAATGAATCATATCCCTCGCGATTACTGCAATTTGTGAAATAAACAATAAGCTGCGTTTCACCTTCTTCTAGGGCTGGTTCAGACAGAGGTCATCATAGAAATAAAAATGATGACATAAAAACAATTGGTTTAGCCTTATTTCATGAAGTTCCATCATTGAACTTTTTACATGAAGCTGAACATTTTTGCTTTTTTTTCTTATGATAAGAAAATGATTTCAAGGCTAGATTATATCTTAATTAATAAAAGTATATAACATTCCCTCTCAACAAATTTCATTTCCCTCTTTAATATAAACAAACCACACACTGAGAAAGAGGAGAAGAGAAATAACAATTAGCAAAATTGTTCTGCCTACCCCTCTCTTTTCACACCTTTTCCTCTCCAGACTCTATCCCTGTCTTTTCTCTCTCTCTCTCTTTCCCAGACAGATCTTAAATACCATGTTGATTGTTTTAATGAATTCACATCTACAGTCAGTATGGTATGTTTAAATTTTTTTTTTTAACCTAATGGCAGTAAACAGTTGTTGGGGCTCAGCATTCACAGTATGTTTTTTTGGTGACAATCTTTTCTCCGAGTGAACAGCTAGCCCATTGTCATGTTCTCCTTTCAATGTTTCATTTGTTTTTACATGGGCACATATGTATAATTCTCTACTTTGATATAAGACAGATATACAATGTAATCACCGTCTCCTCTCCTTATTACATTTTTTTTGTATTTGTGCAAATGTTTTTTTTAACATACTCCTTAATAACCCTTTACCCCAAACCTCTTATATTTTATATGAGTGAACATATTTCTTTATATTGTATTGCCATGCTGGAGAAACTATTTTTACCTTCTCAATATTTATACTGTTTTGTCACTAAATGTGATGTTATACAATTAAATTTGTAGCAAGCTATTTTTTTTGTTCTATTATTGTCTTGTTGTATAAATGCTTTGTTAAACATATTTTTGTTTTCAACATGAAAACCAGAAGTTTTATTCATAGAGCCTTAAAATCAAAAGAGGCCCTCCTGGTCTGACTCAGTGTTGATATTTCATGCTATCGAACTCATGTTTAACATTATTAAAAATAAAGATACACACAATAGAAATAAAAAAACAACTTAATACAGTCAAGAGCTCTTGTTTAAAAAAAAAAAAGTAAATCTACATCCTGATTCAATTTTAAACTGCTTATAGCCACAAGATATTGATTGCCTTGGGAAAAATACCACATGACTATGGATATTTAGAGGTGGGAGGGATTGTGGCACATATTAACTCTTACTTCATACTTATCAGATTTTAATATGTCTTTCAGAAACATCCTTGTCACAAAAATCTGCAAAATGTTCATAAAGATCTTTAACTTTTAGAATTAAACCAGAGATTCAGTAAGTTGTGAAAAAATACAATAAGATAGAAATAAAGAAAAAAATGGCCTTAAGATTATGATAGTGAATAATCTTACACGTAACTTGTAAATGTTAAGTGAGATGATTGAACATAGAGCTAAACTTGTATATTTACACAAACAAGATTATTATGACAGATTTTAAGTATAATTTATCAAAAATAATTATGGCAGCAACAAACAATGTAAGTTTTTTTGTTTTTTTTTGGAGCGGCTGCGCTTGAAAGGAATAGTTGAGTTCACAAAAGTTATTATTAATGACGATTGATAAATCATTGTGCGTGTGAAAAAAGAGTGATTGACTATAGCATAACATAGGTTTTGAAATTTGATATTGTTCTACTGTACAAATTCTTGTTTAATTTCTTTATTTATTATGTCTTTATTTTAACCGAAGCAGGAGAAACAAATTACAAAGGTAGGGATATAAATCATTCAGACTTGTAGAAAGTGGTACCAATGCTGACATTTTTTCCTGTGCTTTACTCACTGTTTAAACTTTATTTGACATTTTTAAAGCTGAGTGCCTTTACCAGGGGCATAAAACAATAACCATATTCAATTCATTTAAATCAAGTTTACTCAGTCAATACTGATTTACATAAGTGCATGCATTGAAAATAATCAATACTTAGTCAGGCTGACTAAATTTATCAAATTTGCCACTCAGTGCTAGTGGTAGTGCTACTTAAGTTAATTTCTCTATGAGAATTGAGCCCAGGCAAGACTTGTACTTTGAAAATCAAGCCTAATGTTGATTTGTTTACAAGCTTTAGACTTTTAGCTTTGGACTGGCTCTCTGCTATTATTATATTTTGGTCTAATACCATCCGCCTCATCAGTATAACTAAAAGTTTAGATATTCAAATTGTTCGCCCCAACTATTACACCTAAGTAGGCAATATCAATTAAATGTTTTTTACTAAACTGTTCTACCATAATATTATATAGGATATTGACGTTTCAAAGTTGAATATTTGGAAGTGTTTGAACATTATTTGAGTTTTGCTGACCCGTTGAAGTTTTCCATACTTTAGGTACCCATAAATAATTGGAAACCTTTCAACTATTTTAGAAATTCCAAAAGGTTGACATGTATATATTTAGACTCCTCCTTTTGTGTGACCCTAACTCTCTACACATCCCAAAATGTATTTTGTAAATGTTTCATCCAGCAACTGCACATGCATGATGTTTTATTAAGAAAAAAAAGGATCACTGCGGACTTTAATTTTAAGGCAAAGTGGAACATTATTATTGAATCTGATGACAATGTCTGTTATGTATGCTCAATCAAGAGTTTAAACTACTGTTGAATGATGGACTGAGACAAACATTTGAAACCACTTTTTTATGTATACATGTTTTGCACTGTTTATGAGGATCCTAACGTTATTTCTCTGTTATCTCTCCTTCTGTGATTTCCTCCCATTTCTTGACTTTGTCCTGCCTTTCACCTATAACTGTTTTCATAATCATATATACATTCATTACTTTTCACCAATCTGCACCCTTAATCATAAATGCTACCATAGGTTTGTTACACATAACTGTACATATTGTATCTCAAAATAAAGCCGTCTTCATTTTGATCAAAATAAACTGAAACAATGGTTTGATTTGCTATATTTTATAGAAGCTTCTGTTGTGCAAGAAAAGAAACCCATTTTAAAACATCATTGCCTGAGAACTGCTGTATTCCATCTCTAGTTTTCCTGCTTTTGAAAAAATTGGTTGTCAACATTTGTATCTACCTTTCTCCACCTACAAAATCTGCTTTGTAAAATGATTATATCTCTGCAGAGAGGCCAAATTTGGCTTATTTCTTTTGTCAGTTATAAAAATACAGTAGGTCTTTCCCATTAGGCATGTTATTGCTCATTTTAGCAAAATTGGAGATGGAATAATTTTTATTATTCTTATTTTATACATTATATTAATCCTTTTTGGTAAATTTGGCTTCGTTACTCAGCGCAACTGTGTTGCCACGAAGCGGCGCCACTAATGGCCCTGTAGACCAGTACATTTGAAGGCCACTTTGAAGCCATATGCAGGGTGTTGCAGGCGCATTTCATAAATTCAAGAACTGCCTGTAGCTGGGTACTCATTTTACAGGTGAGTGGACTGGGGAAAGTTAGAGTAAATTGCGTTCCTAAGGCAATTGCAACATGGCATGGTAGGAGTTGAACCTGCAATCTCCAGATCTCAAGTCCAATGCACTAACCTCTCTGTCCTGCTGCAGTACTTGGAGTACATTCAACCTTGCAATCAGGAAATCCAAGATTTAAATACTGGTTCCATTAGGCTGGTAATTTTTTTCTATGATCAGGTGTTGCGGTGTTTGACTTTACACAGTGTTTTGAGTGTTAGAATGATGCATTGTTTTTAACTGTTCCCCACTGCACAAGCAAAATGGCATCTCTAATTTTTCATAGTGTTGAAATAATTGGCATTTAATACAAAATTGCATAATCCATTTACTAAGGGATGCTATTTTCATTTTTTATGTTTGAGAAAAAAAAGGCTCTGTCTGTTTTAAATAATTTTTTAACCATCAGATGGGTAAAAGATATCTTACGAATGTACCATTAAGAGAATGCCATTTGCTAGTGCAGCAACACATTTCTCCTCCTGAAGTTAGAAAGGTCCATGGGAGTAATATGGTGGGGTAAAGAGCTGTATAAAATTAGTGTATTTTTTTTAAAAGACGAGATAAAAAGTTAATATTTATAAGTATACATTTTAAAATGCAAGATTCTTTTTTTTTTGCTATTCCATTCAGACTAATTAAAGAGCTTAAATAATTCTTGTGAGATTTAAGTGGATGTGAATAGACATCACCACCATCAAGAGTTTAATAAAAATAAAGTTGAACCCCTCAATAAAGACCACCCCTCTTATGTGACTTGAAATTTGTGGACGTCTGCTTATATGGGTATAAAAATGTAACCTATAAACACCCCCTTTTATATGACCTTTTTTTATACCATTTTTTTCAAGTCTTTAGTCAGAGGTTCCACTGTAGTTAAATTACATTTGAAGATGGGCTTAGACTGAAATACATGAGTGACGTCATGTGAAAAAAAAAACCCATCAGTCTCATGGTAACAATGCTTTGACAAGGAAAAATAGAAGCAAAAGGAAAGGCAGGTAGACCATCTAGATCTATTTTATATAATGGAAAACATCACAAAAGTGCAGTAGCATGAGCATGCTAGAAATAGTACATGAATGTCTCGATAGAGAGAACTGACGAAGGGTTGTATGGTATCTATTGTAGCAGCTAGCATTGCTGCCTTAGACAATCAAAGTGCACTATCTGCAGTGGAAATTACATGGAAGATGCTTTACTTTGATTGCCCTCAGAACCCATGGTGCTGACAGATGACATTCAGAATTGTTCCTCAAACTTTCAAAATTTAATATGTCACTAAATACCACATAAAATTGCAACACCAGAGACATGATGGCAGTAAAAAGTTTAATTTGAAAAAAAAATATAGAAACCACAATTGAAAAAAATCATATTTGGTAACAAGAGTTAACAATAATTTAATAAATCAACATTTAATGATAGCAGTAAAGAGTATAAAAATAATATAGAAACCAAAGATATTTAAAGTATAAAGCTCATGTTCGAATGTTAACCATAGTTTTTACACTGATCCGTCAGTAAAACAAAAATGTCTTTTAATCAGTCCAAAGAAACCCCTTTTCGCATTTTTGTTGTAGTAGAAAAGAAATAGTGATAAAAAATATTTCCAACAGTCTCTTCACAAACTTGTGTTTCTCAGTTGCGATTTTTAGGACTAGTCATAAGACATTCTGTCATCAACAGCGACCTGTAGCACATGACAACCAATTAGTAGTTAAGAGCCAGACAATTCACATCATGGCCAAAATTATGAAAAGCGTAAGCATAAAGCTACTTGAGGTAACCTAAAATTTGAAAAAAAATTACATTATATAATTTTAGTTCTATTGTTTTTTACATTCTTTTTTTAAGGTTCAACAAAAAGGTGGGGGGGGTCTAGATAGCTCAGTTGGTAGAGGCCTCGCTCCGTGGCCCAGAGGTTGTGGGTTTGAGCCACAGCCGAGCACATGCCGGGCACCTACTGGTTAGGTCGGTGTCAGTATAATGTGACCGGCTGAGGCTAAGTCATGGTATCCCCGCTAGTCTCTGGGTGACAGCCCGTACATTGTCATTGGGATCCAAGCCCTGAGAGCACCTTTGAAGTTGAATTGGGGTTGTAAAATATCCTTCAATCAATCAATCAAAAAAAAAGGTTACTACCTTTGTTTTTTTAACCCCTTCCCTGCCTGAAACAATTCTTGGATGGGCAAAGGGACATAACAAAGAAAAATATGTGCATCTGGTAAACCTTACAGATTATTTCCCATGTTAAAAATCAGACCGTGGATTTTTCAAGCAAGGTCGAACAAGTTCCTTGCCAGTGAAGGGGTAGAATAGAGCCTGTAACAGTTACTGGTAAATTGCTGTAAAAGAGTAAAATTCTGTTTTCTTCTTTTTTTTAAGAGAAAAAAATTTAAATATAACACAGCCCAGTTATTTTCAATCCAGTGAATTTAATTTTGAATCAATGAAAAATAACTACAAAAGAAAAAAAATCTGTCAGATAAATAAAGTTTTAATTGACAAGGTTCAAATTATGTGGACACTATTGTACAAAAAACTGACTAAGAAATAATATACATATGTCTCGCACCAAGGGTGAATGAGTTCAAAGTCAGAAATTAAGCTTTGGAGAGAAAGTCATTCAAAAGAACTTCTTTCTTCCTTTTCTCAATTATTTAAACACAATGTAATGATAAATTTATGAAGTGTTTACAAATGAAAGCTTAGAAGAATATCTTGTTCCAAACAGCAACTTCTTTAAAGTTGGAATTTGCAACATCTGACTCATTCACCCTGGAAGCAAGACATGTAAATGTAGAATCTCAAAAGTTGTGATAGTAGGGTTTCCTTTATTTATAATTTTCAAATTCCAACATGGAAAAAAAGAATTATAAAATAATGGCAACAACATAGGTTCAATATTGCACAAAAAATTTAGTGAGGCAGTCATTAATCTTATCTTTCAAACGCAATACGTTTCTGATACAATACCATTAAAAAAAAAAGGTTAAATTCTCATCAGACAGGGATGTAAATCTTACATTTTTTTTCATGAATTAAGGATTTCAGCTCAAATTTTGTTATCAGCTTAATAATTTAATTAACCAGTAAAAACAAATCAAGCAGAAATTTAACACCTGCCTACAAATTACCTTATGCAGAGGTGCTAATATTTGCTCCTGTAGGCCTGACATAGAGTTTGCCCTTACTTATACCACTCTACAGTTCTATATGATTGAAAGCTTTTAAAGGTATCATTTGATTGGGCAGTGGCTGCCTCCACCATTTATTCTGATCTCTTTAGTTCTATAACAATAAATGTTACTTTGAAAATTGTACAGTCGACTCCACTTAAGTCGACGCTGCATAAGTCGATTTTCAATCAAGTTGATCTTTTTCCTTGGCCCCTCCCCCTTCAGATAACAAAAATATAAGCACTAGCACATAAGTTGATTTTCATATAAGTCGATCTTAGAAAAGCTCATGCTGCAATAAATATGACGATATTCCTTAGCTCCGGTCCTTCTGAACCACACAAAAGCTAGACAGATCAAGTCTACACCAGACCCATCGCCGTATAAAGATCTAAAAGAACCTTAGGAGACGTTAAACAACCCTGAAAGCAGGAGACAATAAACCCTAAAACCGCACTATAACATCAGTCTTTGTAATCGACAGTGCTGAAAGGTTTACAGGTGTGGCTATGCATAACCCACAAGACTAGGATGATTAAGTAAACAAAGTGTCTAGACAACACGACTCTTTCTGTCTGACTGGTCAAAGCTTCCTCCCTCCCACCCCTCTCTCCAAGCTAAGCTTGGCACGCCAGGATTAGTGGCCCAACGTGCGCCGCACAGCTGGAGCCATCTGGCCTGTGTAGGTGGGTGTGATTCTGTAGGAATGTGCGATCTCTATCAGTCACTATCAGTATCACACTGCAGCAATGTTAATTACAATATGACTGGTCTCGAGTATTATGGGGCACACGCTCTGTGTTCCAGATGCGTTATGCCTAGTTACATGACTGAATCTGACTGATAGAAGCCCCTCCCTACTCCCATCCCATCTCCGGGATTCTCCCCAATATGATACTCAAGTGAAACTGAAAGAATGAGAGGTTAGTGCGAGAGTAATCATGCTAGATCCTATCACAGAGATTAGTCATTGTAGTGTTGAGAGAGCTAGATCTAAAGAATATCATATCGCCACTTGATTGAAAACAGCAGGCACAGAAACATCCCGTCAGAATTAAATTATATTGAGCTGCACTACAGTCGATCTAATCTACCATTTAGCCTACTAAGACAATAGTAGACCTACAACTTCAAGTAGAGCTTCCTGAGTTTAAACTTTAATCATGGCAGGCAGGAAATTAACAACCCTGACACTCATGCGAAAAATTGAATTAATCGACAAATTACCGTACTGTAATTCTTTTTTAATTCATAATAAATTAATATACGCTTTTACCGTTAATTACGTTATTCCTTTAAAAATTTTAAATTACGTATTTTAATGGATGTTTTTTAAAATTAAAATGAGTGAAAAATATAAAAAAATAAATAAACAACGTCGACAACAACAAAATAAACAGCAAATACTCAGAGAAAATTATACAAATGAAGACCTTATGCTCAAATTTTAATCAAGGGAGACAACCCATCTATTACTTAACTCGATTTTTCACTTAAGTCGATCTTAGTAGTTATGTCCCCTCGAAATCGACTTAAGCAGTGTTGACTGTATTACTCAATAATGCTGAGAATCTTGCGTCATGTTCAGCTTTTTTTCACTGGTCATTTACATCTTTGATCAGAGAGTAGTAGAAACACAAACATATAAGTTCAATGTGTACAAACTGTGTTTTCAACTGGCCCTAACATTTTTATAATATGACTTATCACCATCTCCAGCACATGTACTCTCCATTTTCACCGTGGAAATGTTTAGAAATATAACCAATCAATCACTTTGTTTTATGTTAGGTATAAACATAAAGGTTTGTCCATTGACAAAAAATTATTTCATGAAAGCACCCTCAAAAGAATTCATAATAAAATAAACTTTTTTTTTAATAACTTCAGATATGATTTCTAAATTAGCAAAGAGTACAAGCATCACAAAGAAGCAGTGGTTGTCACCATTTGCAAACCACAGTCTTATTTTACAATAAAATGCATTTCTAAAAATTGAAATGCGAGCACTTCTTTTCACAGTATCTTTACCAGTGTTTTTTTGACTATGAAGTTTTCAGAAAACAAGAGAAAAGAAAAGCCCAATGCCTTAAAATACATGCCTAAAAGCTTTCAAAGTTTTCTAAGACAGTGTGTATCACTTTTCATAATTAAGGAATCATTCAAAAATTTTCTTTCCTAAAATCAGTAGTATCTCCAGCTGAGTATATTTGGCACAGCTAGACAACCTAGAGTACCATTAGATTAGGATAATTAAAAAAAAAATTAGTGAAGTCATAGGCCAAGAGCAGCCATTACTTCGATTAAACTTTTACTATTCTATCACCTCTTGTTTCACAAACTTTGAAATTTGTGATATCGAATAAACTTTAGGAAATACTGACAGAAAAACACAACGACCCTCAAACAAACAAAGCACATTTCGCACTTTATACTAATGGTTTTTGGTTATTTTTCAACAGCTATGTATAATTGCTGCAGCTGACAAGTAACACTGTCATCTAAACAAAAAACAAAACATCAGTAACAAAATAATTTATAAGTACTCATATGTGCCCTTACAAAAAAAGTCCTTGCAGACCCTAGTACAGAAGAGTTAGAATGTGTATTTAGGTCTTGAACTTGGTAAAAATATTGCCCTCGCTACACTACAGTGTTGCCATGAATTGACATCAATACATTCAGGCTTTAAGGCAAACAACCAGTCCTCATCTTCCGCAAAAACTTTGTAGACATTTACAGCTCCCGATGTCTGGAGTTCATACCACACAAGTTTCCCAGCCGTTAACTTTTAAGCTGGTTCAGCGGTCATGAAGTCTCCATGTCCACGCTACTCAAGTCATCATCATCACTGAGACCCCAAACCTGATTGAAACAACACCAGAAGGAGAAGTTAATAGAAAATATTACAGTTCAGTTCAGAGAATAGAAATCCCAAACAAACAAGATTTAACTTATCCGCATATTGAATAATCACTACAGAAGGATAAAATAAGTAATATGGATAGCTCGAATTTAGTTAGCATTTGGATAATCCACCTCCAATTTATATAGATTTATTTTTATCTAATGGTTTATTCAGCTTCAAAAAACGTGTTCCAAAACAAACATTTAGCCAAATCAGTTGACACAGCAACATTCTAGGATACAGACAATATATTTCTATTTGTCCCCTTGTGCGCTATGCTGACATGTTTTGCAAAATTAAAATCCAATGAGGGAAGTGCATATCACTTGAAGTTTACCATTTATGACTGTGAACCACAGACACAATATTATATAATCCACTTATATTGACTGCTGCTTTGTGCCATTTCAATATATCAACATTTTGTTAGTTCTAAAATTTTTTCCCATTTGCAATTTCAGAATTTATTCTATATCGACCTTTTTACTGAACTTCTCAACATGGTGACTACTGAATTTATTTGTAAAAAGACATGAAAAAACAAAAAGTGGAGGAAAAAATACAAATGTGATTGCTTCTGAAAAAAAAATATTCTCTTAAATCAAGAATATAGGAAAGGAAAGAATAACTGCATGGCAAACCAAATGGCTCCCAAGCTAAATTCCTCTGGAAAAAAAGGGAAAAAAGCATACATAAATAGTTTAGGGAAATAATCAGGACTGAATAATTTATGGTTCATTTATAGTCAACTGATCCTTATCTCTCTCTTTGGGTTTGGTATTTTTATTTCTTGACATTTTGATATAACAACATTACATCCATTTTCAAAAGCATGTCGATATAAGTGGAGCATACTGTATGTTTAAAACGAAAAAAAAAATTCCACCTGAAAACCGTACTTGCTGAAAGCACAATGTATCATAAGTCTTTAGCTTTATTAAGCACAGATACCAAATTAGTTTTTATAAAAAAGAAGGAAATTAGCTGAGCTTTGTATCTCACAAAAAACATTTGTTATAAACACAAGTTGTGTGGTAGTCATTTTTGTTTTGATAGCTAAAAAATGATAAAATTTCGAACAGATGGAAAGACCAGGAAAAATTTGGAAAATATGACAGATTTGGCATCCCTAATTGAGACTTAATATAATCCCATACATGGCCAATTAAGTACATTAGACACTGTTAACGAGACTGTGGACAATTTTCCCCAGACTCATGCCCACTCTCACCTCATCATCAAGTGTTGCATCCTGCATGGCAGCAAGGCCAGTGATGTTCTCCAGATACCCAACCTCATTAAAAGCCTTCAACAAGAAATCAAAATTTTCCGTTCTGTACTTCTCCAGCACCTAGTGAAAAGAAATATAACATAAATAGGCAGTTTAAAGTTTAAACTTCCCATATTCAAGAGAAGGCAGATCACTTCCACATACCGCACTCCCATCTTTTCCCCCACATTGCTTAGTACAGCAGACCTTCTTCTTCTTCTTCTTCTTCTTCTTCTTCAGGTGCCATGCCGGCTGGCGTGGGCGATCAGGGAACTCCAACCAACTCTACAGCTCATCTTTCTGATCATCTTGGATGGTTTCTCAATATTCATCCAGTCCACCAGGCTGTCCAACATCTTTTCTCTAGGTCTTCCTCTGCCTTTCTTTCCATCAAATTTTCCTGTTGTCACCAAATGTTCTAGTTGGTTTTTTCTTATGACATGGCCAACAAATTTTGCCTGTCTTTTTCGTATTTCGGTCATTAATTTGTCTTGTGGTTTGTGCTTCTGTTAAGATTTCATCATTTGTTTTCTTCGCTGTCCATGGTATTCTCATTATTCTTCTTAAAAACCACACCTCTGTTGCCTCCAAGGAACTTTTCATTCGCTCGTCAATTGTCCATGCCTCACAACCATAGAGTAGCACCGTTTCTATAAATGTCTCTAGGAGTCTTTTTCTCACTACTATTGATATCTTTATGTTTGTCATGATGGATTTCAATTGTTGAAATGAGGCTTTCGCTTAAGCAATTCTATTTTTTATCTCTTGGTGGTTCCTACCATCCGATGTTATCTGTATTCCAAGGTATTTGAATGAGTTGGATTGTTTTATGGTGTTTTCTTTGTTATTATCATTGATTCTGTTTTCTCGCTGTTTAGTTCAAGTCCTTTGTTTTTGCTTTCTTCCACTACTTTGTTGAGAAGTTCTTGTAATTTCTCTTTCGAGTCTGCTGTCAATACTGTGTCGTCGGCATATCTTATGTTAATGTTATGTCCACCTATTTTCAAGCCCTCCATTTCCTCTACCTGTCTCATGATCATTTCAGCAGACCTAGTACCCAAAAAACTTGGACTCAACAAACTAAAGGAAAGTTCTGTTTTTTTCTCTTCTTTAACCCTTTAAAACTAATATGTATAGATTGAACTGGTTTCGATCACACATCATTTTCAACTAACTAGAAGTGAAACTGAAACTAAAAAGGTTATTTTCTTAGTCTATATTCTGTTATGTCAGTCCCTTAATCAGCTATTATAGAGAGAGAGAGAGGTTATAATACATCAGACTAAGAGGACAAAATGTTGAAAGCTAATTTTGCAAAGCCTTTAAGTTTGTTCTATTCTTTCTATTTTTTTAATAGAGTACATGTGCAAGGTTGATATATGGTTTAGATTTCTTTATAATTTTGCTCGATAGGGCTACTTAAAAAAAAATTACTTTAAACAAACGTTGGCTTCAACAAACTTTGAAAATTTTGCTGGATCTGAGGTCCACTGTACTCAGACTTCAAAAAAGATTTTTATAGTCTTGCACATTCTTTGCTAGGTGACAAGTGCTTCATCAAGTATAAAACAAATTGATTTACCATGAAACAAAACAACCACAGCGGAATCCTGTTAAGAGAAACCTTTCTGGACCCGCGAAAAAAAGTTTATCTTAATCAAAGTTTATATTAAGCAGCAGCATGATTACGAAAAAAAAAAGTAAAAAGGGACTAAAAATATGGTTTACGTTAACCAAAAGCTAAAGATTGGTTGATGTTGATATTGAAATTAACTGTTTTTGCTTTTTATTTTAGTTTTTATCTAAAACTTTCACTCATTAGGCAGAACAAGCGCTAATCTTGGATTAATTTTTATTTGGTTTGAAAAAAAAAAGCTTAAATTAATAAACTGTAAGCAGGCTACACAAATATAATCTTTTACTATGTTTTAAAAGAACAATTGGTATTTGAAACAAAGATAGTCAACTAAGAGATCACAATAAAAAAGGCATAAGAAAAAAACTCTTTTAAGAAACCAGATTGGAATATTATGGACTGAATAGTAACATAGCAAGAATTACATAAAAAACACAAAACAGATCCAAACAACTCATGAAAATAAAAGTTGACAAACACTAATACTTTCAAATAAAGTTTCATCATCTTATTTCAAAAATTTTTTTCCTCTTTAGTTTCCTTTTTATATATATCTTTCAGTTCATGAAATATAAGATATTAAAACGTAATTTTTAAATACTAGTGGTATCTTTTTCAAATAAAGCTGCACAATTTATTTTGATTCAATGTCATTCTGACCTCTTTAACTATAAAAACAATTTGAAAGAACTTCCTCAGCAACCCTTCCCACATAAACACACTCAGATGTCAAAAACGTAGAATTGAAAAAAAAAAACCTCAAGTATTACTTATGTCAGGTACATTCTTCAAACAGCTTCAGCTTCACCATATTGTGACAGGTTTTTTTTTGTGTTTCTCATTGCAGAGCAATCTCTTTCATAGTCATAGAGTCAGTTTACAGAAAAATACAGATAATAACTTTTTATTTTGGTCTCTATAAAACCATGACTGTCATGCGCCCTATAAATATAGGGCTAAGACTTATTTCATTTCATTCCTATGGCCATCCAACTGGGCGAAGACCTCACTACACTCCTAGCAGATGAGAGATCAGAAAGATGGAAAGAACTCATCACCTCGGTAGACATGACTCACAATAGCAAAAAGGCGTGGGCCACAATGAAACAACTCAACTCAGAAAAGAATGCCCAGACCAGAGTAGCTGCAGTCACCCC
>BMAT01006964.1:329914-353419 GCA_019649035.1 Elysia marginata
GCCCACAAACATATAAAATCGTTTCCCCTGGTTTCTGTTTCCTATCAACTGTGATGTTAAGAGCTGAGAACTGACCTGGTGGGGTACCACCCCAAGAGAACACTCCGAGTCCACCACAAAATGATCATCATTGGCACTTGTATCTGCTGGAGCTTCCGCACTGACATCATGTGAGAGAGATGTTTAAACAAAAAAACAGCAAGATAAATAAGATCATCGAATGAGGGGTGACCTGGCAAGGTAAGTCAGGCACAGGTCAGAATGTTTACATAAACTGGTATAGAGTTATAATTAATGTCTAGAATGTAGTTTATGCTGTTTGAGAGAGGTTTTAAGTACACAGGTGCCACTTTCAAATTTTTAAAAAGGAGGAATTTTTACTGGTGCTGACAGATGGTGTGACCGCCAAAATTGGGGGTTTTTCTGGTGGAGGGGCAAAGTCCCCCTGAAATTAGAATAAAAAACCCTGCAAAAGAAGTCATTTTAGAGTATTTTAACTGCAATTTACTTCTTATATCATATTTGAACGTAATTGCCAGTGCAGGGAATTAATCTACATCCCTGAGTATTCATTGGCCTCTTTAGACGCTTTGAGAGGACTAATATGTTCACTTCATTGGAATACATTATAAGATTTCCATAGAAATAAAAGGTTTTGGTGCTAATGACACATAGATCTCAATCTGTTAGCTTACACCAAAATATGGTTTCATTAAAAAAAAATTTCTCTCAAGCTTTTTGATAATTTTGAGTTCAGTGTATGTAACCTGTCACCTTCCCTTACAACTCCTCGTTGTTAGATGAATTCATTCTATACTAGATGATAGAGGTAAAAAGAAGAGATAAATGTAGATTTTTATTTTCACACCCACACATAGCCTCCATATACATTCTTACCTTGAATAAATTTGTACCCCTTGGAAAAATTACAAATATAGACATAATCAATTAATCTTTGGTGTAAAAATTTGTAAGTTAGACCTATAATAGATTTAAACAATGCCTTTTATGAGCAGAAGTAAAGTTTTGCAATATGACCCACAATAGAGGTACCCGATAGCTAAATCTGCACTTAGTTCATCTGTCTTGATTTGCTTCTACATTTACCACTTTGTTTTAGAACCTCCTACTGATTGTGGTATACATGTATATGCTAGGCGCAAGTGCTTTTTAAATTACAGTTGATTATAAGTTTGTTAACTGTCCGCCTATTGATAGGCCCCTATTATGAATTTACGATTGCTGTTGGATCTACTTGAGAACATTCTACTCTCTTACATTGTTATTGTATTGTTGTTTTAAGTTTAATCCACACAGAATCATTCTCCACAGTCTCTGGCTCAAGCAATGCCCATCAACCTCGGCTATTTTTTATATTATGCATATTATCCTTTAGGTTTTTCATGGGAAAAGTTGGGTGCTGTAGGTTTCTCTTAACGTGTGATCCCCTTTTTTAAAATCTTAATGAAGTAGAATTGAATTAATCTTAAAGACTGACCCATCTTGTTTATGTACTCAAATTTTTTGTGGCGATAGCTGAAATCTGCTTCAGTGATGACGGCAGATAGCAGAAAGTTCGGAAAGGTTACACCATAGTAAAATTTCTGCTATTTAGCAGGAAAGTGGCACCTATGTAAATCTTATAATTACAACTTTTCTATAGCCTGAGACACATTATTATTTTAAAGCAACTAAAAAAGTTGATGATATAACAAAATGTTGGTATGTAAAAAAGTGAGAGCATCTTGTCCTTGGTTTACCCTGGTTGAGGCACATAATTTGTCTCGCATTTTGTCCAAATGAGTTGTAAGTCAAAGAGCTTAGTTTAGAGATAAAGGATCTCAAGAAAAATTTTTTAGACGCTAAAACTGTTTTTGAACAGTTTGAAACATGCTTCATGATAAAATTTCATGTTTTATGTGTTTAATTTTGATTGGTATGCTTGCTAAGGACTTTACACATTTGTATTTGTCTAAATTTTAAACGCAATTTTATCCCCTTTCTGAAATTTCACAAGTCCTAATCCTGCCAACTTCAAACAGCTTAAACTTTGGAACAAAGCATGATAGAGATTTTCTATTTGTTTAAAAGTAAAGAAAATAAGCTTTTCTGTAATACCAATAACTCACTATTTTCCAAATTTGACTTAAGACTCATTTGGACTGGTTGCAAGACATTTGTCTCACATCCACTAAAATGGGCTGGATGTCAAATATTTGAATATGAAAAAAAAAACCCACCCTTTAAAAGTGTAAACCATAAAAAATTTACAGAAAAATACGATAATCTCAAGCAAGTTTAAAAGTTTAAAAAAAGTACAATTCATAGGCCTTGGAGTGTAAAAATAGTGAATCACACTTGGTTGGTTGCAAGGCACATGCAAGACTTGCAATGTAATTCTTTTTCCCCATTAAAAAAATCTAAAAAAGAATAATTTCAATCACACAAAACCTTAAACACCAAATGCCCTAGATGATGTACATACTTAGTACAAAACTCTGCCTTTTTTTTCTGCACAAAAAATTTTTATTAATCTTTTTCTTTCTTTTGTCCTGTCATCTCACTCTTTTTTCTCACCTCTTATATCATCTCTTTTTATATTCCTCCATCTCATCCTATTTAGATGCTGCAAGATCAACAGACAACATAAAAGATACATACCACTTTGAAACTTGAAGGGCATAATGAAGTAAGCAGTGAGTAAAAATAAGCTCATCTATTCTTTTTAGGCACTCAATTAAAGAAATTTAACAATTGTAACAATTTGTATAAGAGATTAAACGAAAATACCCCCAACCCCTTTCTACACCTAGATTTTCTCTCTTTTGAAATTAAACAGCTAAAAATATTACCTAATACATTTCATGAAAAACCGCACCATAAAAATGCATTTTTTCATCCTTTACACAAGTTCCATGCTCGTCTATTTGCTACTTGAAATTTCAATCCTATGTCCTTAAACTCTTTGTTTGGGAAATCTTCTTACCATTTTTCCTTCCTATATTACCTCATGTTCTTCTCTTTCTCTGTTTTACGTGAGAAACATATTATCTCCATTCTCTGCTCTAGTTCCCTTTTTGTCTGAATCCACCTATTTTACATACCATTTTCTCCTACCATCACTGATTCCTTATTCCCTTTCTCTACCTACCTGCTTTAATCATTCTAGCATTAATTGCAAAGTCCCTCTATATCTTCTTTCTTCTATCTCTACATCTTATATGCTAAAACACCAGGACCTACCCCAGGGGATGTTGCAGGATGGACACCAGAAGCTCGACCGCCAGAGCAGAGGCCACCATGGACAGTCCAGGTCGGGTCACTGTACACTGCTGGTCCAGTGTCCGGTCTCTGGTTGACTGCGTAGGAAGCAACAGGAAAGCTGATAAACACAGGGTGCATCCCAAAAAATAAGTTTCCCTACGTTACAAAATCAAATATATGCATGACACCTGTCCTGCAGTGTTATAGATATACATTTATACAATATTTTACTGGGGTGGATATTACATATTGTGAGCCGCTGAGATGGCAGACATTGGCGTTCTCCTTGTATACAGTCCAATTTGTATAAAATATACAGTCCTTTATTTGTAGTGCTTTTAAATCTACATGCACATGCTTTCTTCAGTAAGTTTTCTAGTTTTTACTTTTACAATAGATGGAATTTTAAAAAAAGATTCAGAAAGTATTTTTTTCATCAGTAAAGTGATGCGGTAATGTTAACATCCAGACTTTAAGTCTTTTAGTTTAGCAATTGGCTTTCGAACAACCACACCTGCCTATAATCTTTAGTAATCTCAATAGACATATCACACGGTGAAATATAGCTGTTCATGTTGTAGCTTAGGCTGCTTGTTATAATCCTACAATGTGCCTTTTGCTTTTTAGAACTATTTTCATAACTGTAGAAAGTGGTGTTAATGCTTTGAATAGCTGAATAAAGATGTCGTTGAAGCAAATCTTGGTGGAATCCTGCCATGGATAAACGAAATGCAGAATCTCTCATATGGTTTACACTGCAGATACTGCTTTTGGTTTGTCCTGGGCAGTATTTTTATGCCGAATCTGTAACACATTTTTCTGGCCAATTACAAGGAAAAACAACATTTATCCGCAGCAACTTTATGCAAATAATTACTATACAGCTAACAGAAAAAACAGGTATCAACAGTAACATTCATTGAGAAAGAAAAATAAAAGATTTTTTTAATAAAAGAAAAAAGCTTGGCAACTTTCCATACATTGCCTGGAGCAACCACATCGTTACAGAAGTAGCAGCCAAGTTGACAACCTGGAATGCAACTCATCTTGACCTGCTCTGCTGCATCTGGAGGGGGTTGGTCTGTCTTAATTCCGTGACGCAGCACCAGGAACGTGTCAAATCCAAGCGCTGCATTGATCACAATCTAAAGAAGAAAGAGGAGGAGGAGGAGAAAAGGACATGAAAACGCAAAACATCTTTTCCTGAGTACTTTCATCAATGAAAAATCTAGGCATTGATCTTAAGTCAAATTTTGATTACTCAATTCTGTTTCTTCAACACTCAAAAACTACTGTTACAAATAATTCTTTACAAGATGAAGTGGTTTTCAGGGATAAACAAACCACTGGAATAGTAGGGCTAACATGTTGAGAACATGTATTTCATCATATATTAACAAGAGTCTAACAGTAAAATAAATCAATTACCGTCAAATACAAACTCATAAAACACAAAACTGAAACTTACTAACAACTATACTCCGAGCTCAGAGAACACAGAATTGTACAATTAAACTGCATTGAGCTGGTTTTGAGAAGATATAGGGCTGACATGCACTTAAAGTAGCATTTAAGAACGAAATTACAAATATTATTGGCTTTACCTTTTTTTTGGATGCTGAGATGAGTGAAGGAAGCCACCTGCTCTCTCTTGTGTCCATCAGGAGAAATACAGCATCGTGAGCTTCAATGAGATCTTCGAGTCTTTTCACATCCTCTTTAGTCTGTTGCAACATAGAATCTGAAAATGTAGAAAAGAGTTAAAGCCTGAAAAAATAACTTATATGTATCTCTAAGGAATGCAAAAAAAAGAAACATAAAATTAACCCTTTTCTATCCATATTCAGTTTTCTTTTTTGTTCTCACAAAGTTGTCTTCCCCTGACAAGAACCAATAAGCCACCACCCTCCATGACACCCCCATTATCTATTAAATCACTTAGTAAATAAACTATTTACTGCTTAACGACAGGTTCGACTGTACTTGTACTCACACTTGAGTTGCTAACTGCAGGCTCCTGGTCTAGATCTAGACTTGGATTATCATGCAATAATTCTAAACCATCTTTTTGATCACTCTCTAAATTGCTTTTTAGTTTTTCCTCTCCATCATTATCATCATCATCATTATCATCAGAACCTGCTGCGCTGGTAATATTGTATCAATCACTTCAGCTGTGGTAAACAATCAATGGTTTTTATAGTTTATAAAATCCTAGATCTTGGATGGAATTTAAAAGTCTGAGGTAATGTCCTCCACTCGCTAGAAAAAATATCGCACCAACCTACCTGTAATGGTGTGTCCGGGCATCGGAATAGATAAGCTAATGCCGCTTGAGTTCTGGAAATATATAAATACTTTTAGCAATGACACATAAGCATGGAATAGGAATTCTTTTTTTATTTTAATGACTATGTCTGGTACAAGGGGATCAATATCAGAAAGAAATCTATGTGGTTATCCTGCTGTTATGAACTGCAGAGATGTGGCGGTTATAGATGAGCTTTACAGATGTTGTCAGTGTTCAACAAAACAAGAAGCTCAATTTTAACGACACTTGTTTCTACCACTACAAATAACCCTGATGAAACAAAAAAAAAACAACAATTTTAATGGACTGAGTTTTGGTCAATCCAATGTACGTAGAGGTGTGTTAAAGCCAGACGCTAGTGGGACCTCCATTACACTTCTTAAAATGTCGCTGTAGATAAGTGAAACTCTCATAGCTATTTTGCAAAGATGAAAAGTTTATTGGTACACAGAAGTTAAAAGTTAATTGCCTGCAACGGTCTATCTATTTCAATTGAACATATCCTAGCATTTGCAATTGCAGAACATGAAATTGAACCTTAAATTTTTTCATTTTTTTAAGGTTTTAGATCAGGTGAAAAGATTACTTAAGACTGATTGTTGGTTTAGTGCCAAGACACATCAGAACTAGGGCAAGCTCAATGATTTACTTTTACATAAGCACTAAAGCACTTTCTTTCCTAATAGCGTGGCAATAATTTGAAGAACATGGCTGATTAAACACAATATTGGTTCATAGTAAATAATAAAAAGACAATACTCACCATTCCAGGAAAGATGGTCTTCAAAGAGCTGGCCGCAGCCTGGGCCTTGGGTTGACCCCCATCCAAACAGTGTTCAAAAGTAAACAGTGACTGCCGCACTGGGTTTGAGTAGGACACTTTAGAGTTGTCTACCATTGTGATGTGTCGCATGCCCCAACCCTATAGCAATCAGTATAATGAATGGGTACTGAGCATTATTTTTATTTCAACATATGTGTAGTTTTTGCACAAAATAAATTTTGTAAGCAAATTTTAACATTTCAAGATGTAAATATATATTATTGTTCAAAAGCTCCTGAAAAACCTTTTTGGGAAAAAAAATATTTTGAAATCTTTGTTATGTCTAAGCTATTGAATCTAGAAGATAAAAACTAGTAAGTCTCATCCTCACACACACAAAAAAACTACATTAATAGGGCCTGAAGAGACCACCAACAAGTCTATATGTTGAATAAATATCTCTTTTTAAAGTCGCCATATTAGTTGATTATAACTGCATATGCTGAAAAAAATGATTAACTTTAAATATACAGTAAAAAAAAGTTTTAGTAAAAATTTGACCCTTTGATAAAAAATGTAATTTCTTTTTTAGCTTAACACCACCATACCTGGATTAAGTTCGCGGGAGCAATACACATTCAAATGACAAATACTCTGTGACTAAACTGTTTGAGATGATGTAACAGAAAAAGAAAATATGAAGATGTATATGTGTAGCCTTGATTCAGTATATAAAACTGTTGAGAGTCTTTGAGCGTTCTCAATCTTGTCAAAGATATATGCAGCAGAATCATCAACTCATCTTGCAATATTTCACTGAGAAGGATCCTCCTAAAAATTTATATATTATGTATCCTACCATGAGAAGCCTCGCCACATTGCAGCCAAGAGTCCCAGAGCCAAGAACCAGACATTTTGTGGCAGCAATTTTCTCTAACTGCAGATCTGGCAGCAGACGCCAACGCATCAGTTTCAGGTTCAGGTCGACTGCTGACTCAGCCAGTCTGAGGAGAGATAAGTAAAAAAAAACCCATAAAATAATTTTTTTTTGCTTCCATATAAAGATATTGATTTCTCATTTGTAACTTATTATACAGAAGGTATCTATCTACACCTGCATTTTAGCAATTTGATTTTAATTTGTTTCAAATACAGTTTTTTTCCGTTTTATTATAATTTTTTTTTATATAGATTCTACTTTAATTTTTTACATAATATACGGTAACTATGTAAATATATTTATTTAAACAAATATATTGGTTCTTTTTAATGTAAAAAAACTTAAAAGTCATTGTGCTTAGAGCATTTTCTATAAGATGGCAAATGACGCTTAAACAAATGAAAACTGAATAAAAAAAATAAAAAATAATTTCAACAAAAATGATGGCGAGGAAAAAATTAAGAAAATAACTGTAGTAATATCTAGTAACTTTAGAAGTGGCAGTAGTGGGAATTAGAGTTGTAGTGATGGTTGTGGTGGCAGTGGTGGTGAATACGTTTACAGTGGTGCACAGGAGGAGGCAAGAGAGGGTTGCTGATGGTAGCAAGATAGAATTTGATCCCTTAGAGAACTTACAAGAGGCCAACAAGCAAAAAGATTTGTTCTATACCTTTCAATATTTTTCCCACTTTTTATGTCGGCTACTACTAAAATTTTCATTGAGCATAATAAAATTAACATCCAAGAAAAAAAAATTTTCAACATATCTTTGAGTAGATTCGAAAGTCCACAAACACATTTCGAATTCTGATTTTCTGTTGGGCTAGTATCTTCTCCCCACACCCACCCCTACACAAAAGGCATAATATAGAGATCTATCCACAAGTGAGACAAGCCAACCTGGTAGGATCCATAGAGCTGATAAGGTTCACCATCCTTGGGCCCATCTTCTGGCGCTCATTCTTCTCCCATCCAACACACTCTGGAGTGCCTACATAAACACAAAAGAAATACAAATGAAATTTAAAAAAGTAGGAGCAGACAGATAGCTTTACAACACAACCATGAATTTCATTAACACCCCCCCCCAAAAAAAAACAAACAAAAAAAAAAACTGTTTGAAACCAGTGTGGTTGCCCACTGATCTTAACCTTTGAGGTAGTATGAATTTCCTCTGTCCTCTAGTAAAAGAGCTTCAAAGATGAATTTTCAGTGCAAGAACACCAATTGCTAAGAAGCGGCACACTGCTGATGCACCAGTAATCCATGGTTAGCAGTCAAATGGCTCCCCTCCCCATGTCTGTCTCTCCTCTTGTAAACACTGTCACATTTCTTGCATGATAGGTCCATGTCAACACCTAAGCTTATGATTTGCTTTGTTCTTTAATTATAGGCCTATGCTAAAAAGCTTGCAGGAATTCTCTCCCCCCCCCCCCTCCTTCTCTGTCCCTCAGTCCATCTTTATCATCTTGTGTTAGTTTAGCAATTGCTAGACAGATAACCAGCTTGCATCACTAACCGTCCCTAACCTAGGACTTACAATGGCCATCTCACCAGTTCTGCACTTTTTGTAACCACACAACCACAGCTACAGCCAGAGCAAGGTGTAATTTATCCTTACAAAATAGTAATCAAATCCAGTAAAGAGTAGATATAGTTTAATCTTTTACAGGCTAATGGCAACTCAATGCAAAAAAGGTTTTTTTTTCCGCTGTGAATTTGAAATCTATTTTGTTCTCCTGAAGTGAATACATGTATTTTTACCCACTGCTGAAATTAATTCAGAAATCAAACCACTGGTAGTATTTTATTATTCAATCAATGTTACGTAGCTTCACCAAGACTATTAATGTTGAAGCTTTAGACTCTGTATGCAATAACCAAAGAAAAAAAGAAAGAGACAACATTAAACCATTGTCTCCCTAATTGTTGTATTTATGTTTTACAAGGATATTCTGAAAGATTAAAACTAAAAACGGGTTTGTAGGAAAGCTGACCATAATTCTAGATGGATCCAGGAGTCGTTTTATGCTGTAATCATGTATGGTACGTGAATCAAGTGTGCCATGGTACTTTACCACAAGGGTCAATTGAACAATTTCCCTGCTAGTTGATTCACATTCCATAGCGGTTGCCCCATGAAACTACTTTTGAATCCACGCACCACGCATGGACTCAGAGACAATAACTTAAAGAAAGCACTGACCAGCCAGAGCAGATTCTTCCTGATGTGCTAACTCCACGCTAAACACCAGACTGTTCCCAAAGTCTCTCACACTATCCTGAGTCCTGTCCCGGATGCACAACACAGTAACTGACTTCAGATGGCTGTTGCTAAACCGTGGAAAAAAAAAATTGAACTCAGATACATTTAACTTTACTTAGACAAAAAATTTAAAAAGGATTTCATAATGTTTTTAGGGACACACCATTAGCTGACTACAAAGAATCCATTGATGTTGAAAGCAAAGGCTATCCGAATGCTTTTTAGGCATTGGAAAAATCTTTAGGAAATAATTCTACCCAAACTGGTTTGTGAAAGCTTAAGCAGGTCAGAGCCTGACTGTGCTCAGCCTGTCTCGCAACCATGGCCTGGCGACACTGAGCTGTGTTGTTTTTACACATATGGAACTTAAATTGCTCCCATTTTCTTTTTCCTCGATTTTTGTTAGATTTTCACATAACCTTTTTCAAAACATTACCTCTTTGATCTTTTTTAATCTGCAAATTTATGATTCAGGCAAGTCCCACAATTTGCTGTGGATCCAGCAATGTAGATTAGATCTAATTCTAGATTTAGATGTTAGAGCTAGATAAGAGATCCTGAACCTCTGGTTAAGAATCATTCTCACAATAATCAAGATCATTATCAGACAAACACTCATTACCATCACATGTTATAAAAATTTTGACAATTGTTCTTAAATGTCATCTACCTTGCGCAAACAATTGCTAGGTTCTGCCATTTTATTATTAAGAAAACTCAATGGAAACTTGAATTTTGAGGGGAAAACTCATCCAAGTGACCACATGATCAAATACATTATGTTCTCTCACAAAAAAATGAAGCTCTAGTTTTAAATATACACATGACGCGGCTGCCGAGTATACTCAAACTCAGGCCCTGGCACTGGAAAACTGTGTATGAGGCATCTTGTACCTACGCCCTCACTAAAGACAAGGCTGTAAGAGTTATATCATACATAGGATAAAATCTGCAAAGGACATTTAAACTCCAGTTCAATTTATAGCTGCAACTGAATCCAATTTATTAAAAACTAATCGAATCAAATACTTGTTTTATTAAATGTCTATTCAGATTACTGATTTCATACTTCTCTTGTAATACTGATATGTAAAGTTTTGAGTACATTATGGTCATGATTCACAACATTTTGGAATTGATTTTATCTGAAACAACAATATTAGACTAAATCCCATCTAATTCACCTTGATCATGCTTCATTCACATTAATGTTTACTTACTATCTGTACGACAGGAAGGAGACAAGGTTTCTCACAGGCCAGCCGGGGTAACCTGCAGCTGAGCTAGGGTCACAAACACCCACCATCACCTGTGGAACAACACAGACTTTTTTCTTGAGCTCTTACTTCTCATGGTATATTTTGAAATAGTTTTCTTGGACACTTCATATACAGCGCTTTGAAACAAAAAGGTACAAGCTGTTTATATTACAGTTTTATGCCTCCCCAAAATCATTTATCTAATGTGGATTGGGCTTACGTTTTTGAAAAAAAAGTAAAGTAAAGAACTTTACATGGATTCCTCAAAACACCATAACCAAGCAAATAACCTTCTGAACTCATAGAGCAACAGCTATTAGAGCACTTTATTCCGGCATATTTACAAGATTTTACAAGATTTCTCACTGCTCATAGCCGGTAACTCATTCTATGCCTGACACAGTGTACAGCTAGCGCTCTTTTAGTTGGTCATGGCTCTGACCTGCGAATGACCTAACCTGATCAAACAGAGGTCAGAGCCATGGCCAACTAAAAGATGAGGCCGATTATTGTTTTTTCTTTTGTTTCTTTGCAAGGGCTCCTACGTTTATACAAATGCTGCATGGTAGATTTGGATTTTGTTTGTTTAACACCAGTGTATATTCTATGCTGAGATAAGATAAGATTAGATATCCATTATTGGAAATTTGGCATGGACATTGGTGCTGAAATAGATGACATACAGTTTGAAAATTATATTTACTACTCAAGCATAGAAACATATTAAACATATGTAGTTACATATTATCAGGACTGCATAACAAACAACACATTTTTTATGTCATAAGCATGTTTTTTTCTTGCTCTCTCAGTCATTTCCTCACTTCTCTCACATTTCTTGTTGTGGCTTGAAATTCACAGACAAAGCCTTGAAATTAACATTTATGTGTCATTTTTTATTCCTACAATTTTCAAGATGTTGCTGGAACAAAAGATTTTTTCTAACGTTCTGTTTTACTATGGATTAAATTAAATCTTTTAGAAATCTGATGCTTTCCAAAAAGGGTGGTATGGATCATTTGCTACCTGAAATGCTTAGGTCATAAAGTTTTCTATATAGATCATTTAAAGGTGGCAGCTCTTAACCCACTATTTTTCCAGCCCTTTTTATGTATCTATTTATTCTTTGTTCCCTTCTGTGATGTTCACTACCCAGCAAATAATGCCGAGTGTAATAACAGTTTGAATGAGAGCTTTATAGAAAATTTTTAGACTGCTTTCATTCATATGAAAAGACTTCAACTCATTAAGGAAAAACAGTTTCCTGTTGAAGGGGGGGAGGGGAGCGGGTGCTGAGGGTCATATTTTTTTGTTTTTTGACTTAGAGATTTTTAACCTAGCCTATCAAACTAGCATCCCTTCAAACCTAGAAAACAATATTAAATTTTTATTTTATAGCATGGTTGCTATGGTAATGCCGCCATATTGGATTTTGCATCCCCAAAATCTATCTTGTCCTACATTTTTTAACAAAATGACTCCAAACTTCAAAAATATGTACAACAACTCTATCTCTAAAACATGATAGAGCCATTTTTTTATAACTGCTAACCCCTTTTTTATATGAATTTTTCAAATGTACATGTCTCAAAAAGGGGCAATAACTTCACAATAACTTCATTTTTCAAAAACAAAGTCAAACATTGAAAAAAGCCTCCATTATTTCATAGCTTACATTGAGCACAAACAATATGCAAAGTTTCAAAGCAATCGGTAAACCTAGGAGGAGATAGATTTTTAGTGCCAAAAAAGCTTATTTTGCGAAAATTGCATTTGAAAGTAAAAAATTGAAAAGTCAAATATTTCTAAAAATACTTGTAAACCATGCTGCAAATGGATCTGATTTGTATCTGGACTGTTTTTTCTTATATTCCTTCACATATAGAGCCATTTTTCTAGCCTTAGCATCTATATTTTCCATTTTTTAGGCTATATTTTGTTGTAGTAAGCCTATTTTCATTAGCCTATATCTCAATCTTACCTGTCACAGGCCTACCACTATGACACTTCTCAACCCCATAATCTTGGGCTATATGCAATTTTATAAAGTGACGAGATGTCATACAATTCATTGGACATGATTTCTTTAATTTTGGTCAAACAATATAACAACAAAAGTAGAAAAAGGCCTCATCAATATTATCATCTAAAAATAGCACACAGGGACTGTCTGCATCATGAGTGAGTAGGCCGAGCCAGTTAGGTCAACGCGCGTGACTGAAGGGTGAACTGGGTCAACTTGTGTGGCGGACGCTACCGATACTCAAAAAATCGGGCCTAAACTACTTGAAACGCTTGTAAGCAACCATTGATTTAGGTCTAGTTTCCTAAATTTGATAAATTGTTGGTCATATTTTGCTCACCCGTAAACCTAAAACATCAATTTAGAGCAGAAAAAATGCTCAACACTACTAGCTTTTGGTTTTTTCGTGCACAGAATTGGTTCGGCTTACTGGAAAAATACAAATGGGCGAATCAATTATTTTGACTTTATTTCAGGACCCGCTCCCCTCCTTAAAAAAATTACGTTGTTTCAAATCTTTTGTAAATTCTTGGGTTCCCAAATTATAAGTGTAATCGATTCCAAGGTCACTGTAGCTCTTTTTTACAAGCTCACACAGTCATTCTCTTTCAACTCCAAAAAACAAAGAATTTGGGAAAAGTAAGCGTCTCACTTTATCTGATGACTGTAACACTCTGTCAATGTTGGCAAAAGAATCTAAGATAAATCCCTCTCCATTCTGCTTTACTAGGAAGAATCCTGAGAAACATTCTTGACCTTCCTGGAATGTGTCATAGGCTGACAGCAGGCATCTAAGCTAGAAGAAACATTAATATATCATGAACACTTTTGAAAATTAAACAAATACTCAATCCGGTATTAAGTTTATTGAGTTTTGTCTTTTTTTTTTTCAAGTACACCAAAATCAATGAATGGTAGAGAAACTGAGTTCTGAACCTCTTTATCAGCTTGTGAAAAGAAATAAATTATATTTTCTCCAAATTAACACAGGACAAAAATTCAATGTACCTCCACCCCCTCTTTCCCCCTCAAATACTGATTTTTTTTAATCAAGATAGCTGAAGGATAAAATTTTATGTGAACAATAATTAAAATTGCAACAAAAACGTTTTATGCAATGATTGAGAACAACATAAGTTCATAATCTCAAAACTTTCAAAAATGTTTTTGCTAGCATTACAAAGACTATTAAAAAACCACAAGAGTTAAACACCAAAGTAAATTGAAAAAAAGTCTAAAAAATATTTTTTTTTTAAAACAAGCTTTGACTTGAGTTTCATACTATAAAGAGAATATGTAAGAGTATTAAAATCTTGTTAAACATTAGACATGAATAATTTCTTGCAACAAAAACTTCCACAAACCTCAGATCCGGACAATTTTTGGTGTAAGGGAATAGGTGTTTCTGTGAATGATGCAGGTTTATCAGGAAACTTCAAGGCAGGAAATGCAAACCAGTAATAAAAGTGGTACTTTTTCAAATCCTGAAACACAATTTAAACATAAACAATATTTTTGGTTTTATCATGAAATTGTACAAAACTCTGAATAAAAGGGAAAGAAATAAGCAAAAAATTTCAATAAGCTTATACTTTTTTTCTTAGTACGGCAAAAGTTCTTAAACCTTTGAAAACCTTTGAATCAAACTTGCATATATATTCTAAAAGTTTCAAAGCTCTTGAATACCCTTGGTAAAATCCTAAATGTCCGTTTGGTAGCGATCTTTTTTGTCAGATCAAATTCTAATCCTATAAAGTGTATAATTATTTCAATGCAGGCAAGAAAAGACTTAGGTGTTGCCCTTGACAACAACTCTCTCTTAATTTGTGGCTATATATTATATTTTAAAATGCCGTTTTATTTGAACTGACTTGCTACAGACAATCTAGAGGTTTTAATAAATTCAGAACAATTTCAATTGTCATGCATATTTCTTACAATATCATAAATTTTTCAATATGAAAAATGTGCTCGCAATGTTGTTTGAAACAATGGATTGGCTACTTTTTCCTATGACAACAAAAAAAAATTAAGAACTGATGAAAATTTTTATAATATTTAGCCTTAGAGATAGATAAAGGTCTAGGTTTAGAAACAACTTGTGTATCAGAATCACTCAATTCTGTTTCTAGAAAAGATAATGGATCACTTTCTTTTGGAATGAGATGTGTATGGTTAATATTGCATCCTCAGTGGATGCAATTGCATTGAAAATCAACAAGAAATTGATAGTGGAAGGTCAACAGAACGGCTCCTACCTCTTGCAATAGTTTGAAAAGTTACATGGACAATTTTAGGAAACTATGCACGAAACATAAAAATTGATTTAATAAAGCTAAGAGGTTGACACCCTTACATCATAGACTTTTACTACATTCTTTTTTTTTACAAAAATTAGGTTAATAAAAGGACAAACGAAAACAAAAAATAAACTGACAGCAGTGAAAATGAAAAGAAAGAAGTGAGTGAAAGTGAAAATAATAAACCATTCAATATAATACAAACCGCAAATGTCAAAAGCACAAATGGGCACAGTTTTTCTGGTCTTTGCAGCACTGTTCCTGTTTTTATGTCTTCCCACAACTGTTATAAAACAAAGAGTAAAACGGCACTTAAAATCAAAGGATTTATTTAACAGTTCTTTTTTTACAGATAAAATTGTCAAAAAAGAGACAAGTTTTTGCTAATACTGCAAACTAAAAAAAAGGGTATCGATTATGAATCTAATCAGAATACAAGAGATTTGGTTCATTGAAAATGACACAATACAGTACAGGTGGTCTTGATGGGCAGCATGCTTGCAAACCTGTAAAATGCAGTTCTTTTGGTTCCTGGTTTTTATGTAGCAGCTTTTTCAAGTTTCCATTCTCTTCATTTCAGCTAATATTAGTTACCTAAATAAAAAATTTTTAAATAGGAAATGAGAAGTAGAGGCTGATTTGTTCCTCTTAGGAGAAGAGTGGTCACTTTGTAGAGTTTTTTTTAATAAAGAGATTGTAAAGACTACAGTGACTGTGAGTTATAAAAGCTGCTCACAGCCCTGTTGGTAATGTGGTTGCCATGGAGGACATCAAAACATAGAAAAAATGTAAGGGAGTAATAGAAAAGTGGTCGCCACTACAGGAGGTCACCTTAGACAAGCGGTTAGCTGGGTGGTTTGGCTGTACTTACATGTTTGTCTGCTTTCCAACTTTGCATGAATGCTATATCTTTTGTTATTGCGCTATTAACATTGTTACAGTTACTCACATAGCTTCAATCATCAGCCAAAACATTTATGTATTATTTACTATTTTGCTGTTTCCTCAACAATTTAATAATTTAAAAAAATTGTTTTTATTCTTTTATCTTCCATCAAATTGGTTTTACAGACATATGTACATCTGATAGGTTTGTAATTCAAAGTTAACTTATACTCCAAATGCAGTGCCTTATACCTTTTTCTCTAAAAAAAAACACAATGAAAGACAGAAAGAATAAATAAATAAATGGAGACAGAGAGGATGGGAGGAGTTGGGGAAATGGCAAGAATTTAGAAGAAAAAGAGAAAGAGAGATAGAGACTGAGACATAGACAGAGAGAGGCGATGTGGGGAGAAAATTCAAACAGTGACAAACTAGCCAATAAATTAAATTTAAAATTTGGATAAACAGACGAGAGAAAAAACGTCAAACTAACTTTATTTCCTTCAGCTGCCAGGAGTGCTTTCTTATCCATTTCTTTGAACTTGTCTATAGTATTTGTGATATAAAGTACTCCATTTGCAGCAAAACTGCGTCTGGTTGGCATCCACTCACTGGCAAAAAACAGGAGTCACAGTTTGAGTTATTTCCAGAGTTTGAAAAAAGAGTTGTAATTAACTTTACAACAACAGCAAGGAAAATGGGGTTATGGTTCATGATATGATGAAGTAAAACAAACTGAACAGACTTTTTTTTAACTGAAGAAGACTTCTTTTGAATTTAATAAAATAAAAAATATCTTTTCCATCAGAAGTTGAATAACAAAGAATTTTCTGACAATTTGATTTGTCTTTTCGAAGCTAATAAAATGAAACAAGGTTTTATCCTGTGATCTGCCTCTGTTTGATTAAAATGGAGCATTTCATTCAGATAGAACTGGCCAAGGCTTACAATATAAAATAGCAAGAAAACCCCTTCCTGTTGACTCTTTAGAGTTGTACAGATTAACATGTAGGCTACAAACTTATCTTGCTGGAGGTCTTTATCCCAAGTGAAGGGCATTGATTTATTTGCCATATTAACCTTGAAGATGGCAAACCAATAACCCTTGACCTTAACTGAAGTCTCATCAATTCTTAAATTTTGCTTTTTAATGTTTTGATGGGTATTGCAAGATGCATAAAACAAGACTTTGATGTGAGAACTTAAGAATCCAGTTTCAGAAATCATTGCAGAGTTTCAGAGCTTTAAATATCAAATAATGTCTTTCTCACCAAGATATTTCTAAGAAAAAAAATACCTTGCAAATGCTGAATGATCAACCGTGATAAATGGTGCAATACCAGCTGCATTACCTGTCAGAAAGAAAAAAATGGTTGCTTTGTAAAAAAAATATACTACACCAAAAGTTGAAAGTTTCTTATGATTATGAACATAACATTACATTTGGCATGTGATTATTGAGCTTAGGCTTCAGCACTGTTTGATAATTAGGTCTTGTACACGGCTGTATGGTGCAAAGCCTTATTGTGTATTAATTTTTCTGTACCCAATAGGCTTCCCTACACAATTTTAGCGTAAATAATGGTCATAAATGATAATCTATAGATAACTCATAAAATGGTGTCTGTATTGATTGGTTCTCTCTAAAGGTAGACAAAATGTACGTAAAAAAGAAAGGCAACAATTCAGCTATAACACTCTGTAATTTATATTTGTGTCCATTTTTTCCTTTTAAAGGTGAAAGGGTAGCAATGTGATATATATCTTTTAGAAAGATATAAGACTAAATTTTAATATATTTACAATATGTTAAGGATCGGCTCAAACAAAGGCATTCTATGTATCCGTGATGCACAGTGGTGAAGTCCCTTTAACCTTAACTCTGATAACTTGAATTTATGGATAACTTGAATCTGTTTTAGGATCCCAACTAGTATTTTTTTCTTTGTCAACTATCTTTTAACTCAAAATTTCTGATATTTCAAAATGAATTAATTAGCTGTTCCCAAGCACTTTGACTTTAAAAGCGGACTGCACTGTATATTGGATGGCCATATATATAGAGAGTTGTGTAAGAGAGATCATTGTGTTTTAACCATTTTATAAGGTAGGCATATGCATGACTATCACTGTGCAAAAACTAGGTGACATTATATTTTCAGCTAAAGACACAAACAGCAATTTAAAAAAATATATTACTTAATAGGCTTCATTTCCAAAGTAACTTCCACCTGTACACTCTTAAACTTGCAAGATGCAAATAATACATGAAGGAAAAGCTAAGGTTAAAAAGGCTTAAAAGCAGACTTGTAAATTTACCCATAACTGTCAAAATGATTAAAATTGATAAGAAAACTATTCACTTAACATGACAAAAAAATGAAGGCAAATACAAATTTATACACTTGATATTTTACATAAAACTTATTTGAAATTTGTCATTTAATGAGTTTCTCAAACTCAAAGGTCTATTTTTTTAATTTTGAAAGAGCAATAAATTTAAAAGGCTAGATTTTAGAGTCTAGAAGGAATTAATTTCAATCAAGCTCAAAATTTTTTAAGTGAATGGAGAAAAAATAACAGCAAAGATATATAGTACACAAATTAATAATTTCATTTGTGGAAGTAAAAAGTACAAAACTTTTTAAGCAGATCTTCAGTCCGTATTCATGTTTTCTGATCAAATTTCCCATACCCAAGGTCTATAGATCTCTAATTAACAATTTATGTCCATGTAAAGATAAAATGTTTTCATGAGTGCATTAAGACTTTACCATTTGTGTAAAAGCCATTGATGTGACGAGCACTGTCATCTAAGCCATACTCATCAAGCTTCTTTTCACAAAGTTTATGCCAGAAACCTGGATCCACCAAACTTGCAAATGGGGCATACTGAACAACTGCCATTTTTTTAATTTGATGAGATTTTGACAGTTTTTTGTCTGTAAAATCAAAAAAAAAATTGCATAAGTTAAGGGTTTTAGAAATACTCAAATAGAAATTATTAGAATGCAGAACGATCTTGTCAATATCAATATATTTCTTCTGACTTGGCAAAGTCTTGAGGGACTGCAAGTGTTCAAGAATACCAGAAATGGCATGAATTTGATTAATATTGAGGACCTGCACAACGTGAATTGTTTTTGGCACAGTGTAACTACAATTTTAAAATATAAGCCTATGACACTGACACGCCTAAGGTTAAACCGTTGTACGATAGAAAATAAAATCTGTTGGCCTAGAAATGTAGATCTAATCTAGATGTATTTAAAATAAAATGGGGCTCAAGTCGCGATATAGATCTATGTATCTTCGTTACTCTAACTTTGTCATAACTATGCAGATCTAGTATACATGATAAAAGTTAAACCAAAAAAATCCGTCGATTCTCAGACAGTTACAATAATAATGATGATTTTAAGTCGCTACGATCCGCATCACAAGCTCTACTTTCGGTTTTATATCTGGTCATGTGATTTTAATACGTTTCTAAAAATAAAAGTAGTAGTGATTGCACATGCTGCAAGTTTATACAAAACTTTCTCTTTTAGAACTCTAATCAAAAAGAATTATTTAGGAAAGAATTTAAGACCTCTATAGATACAAAAAAATCTCCAAGCCAAACAAAAATATAGAATTTGATAAACTCTTATTTGGAAATAAAAGTACAGGCACATTTTTTCTATTCATTTATTTTTCTTTAAAATTTGACATTGTGATGAAAAGGGGTTTTAAAAAATTTTATCAATCAAAAGTTATCAAAAGGCTGAATGAAATGGCAGAGCTTTGATAGGTGCATATTTCTGGTAATAACTCTTGAGCCATAGCATGGTTTTAAAAATGCGATATACAAATGCAACTTCTATTATTTTGACGTTAGCTCTAGGTTTTCGCAAGTAGGAATACTTTAGACTTGATATTTTCAGCCGTTTTCTTTTTTGTTACCCCATTTTTCGAGTCGTGAATAGTATTTATTGAACTAGCATAAATAAAATATAAATATATAGAAATAAGTCTTCACCTAGATGCCTACCTTAACTACCAATTACATGTTTTATCGAACCCTATTTTTTGACTTTGCCCCACCCCCTCTCCCTCTCTTACTTAATCTCTTCTTCTTAAATACAAAAAGATCAAAATAGAACTATAAACAATGAAATAATTTTGCCAATGAGTAGGATTTAAAAATCCAACTTGAGTCAACGTTTCTAAAACTTTTAAAATACTTATTTTCCCTATATTTGAAAACAATGAAAGTTTCAACACCGATACACAAAATATTGCTGATATCATAATATTGTTAACATGTAGAAGCTCAGAAAAAGGCATATTTTAAAAAAGTAACATTTTGTAGTTTGAAAATCTAGGCTTCAGGTTTGTTGTAAGACATCTTTTGGTAATTCTATATTCAGTTTAAAATCCTACTATTCTAAAATAATAAGTAAGACAAATAATATACACAACTCAATAGAAGGAGGAGGGAACTTGTTTCTAACAAGAATTAGAAGTGGACAAAATGGCTTTTTATGAATCAATTCTATTTAAATTTTTGCGTTTAGTTTTATTCCAGACTTGTGAATTTGCATTGTGCAAGTATAATGTCAGCATATGTCAGCGTCAACTTCAATGACATTTTCATTTCAGGAACTAAGTAAAAAATATCACCTTTTCTTTGCGTCAAGGAGGATTAAGGCAGTATTTATCTTCAAATGTGTTGCTGCTTTGAACAAAACATTTTCTAGGCTTCCAAACATCAAATGTGATGTAAAAATATCAATAATTATTTTGTTGAAAGATATGAAAACTTTCGTTGGTTGGTCTATAGAGAAAAAGAAGAAAAAGCTTTTGAATTGCATCTTCTTACCAAAAAAAAAAGGAATTTTCTAATTTCCGTTTCTTCAGCCATGGGCGCATTTTCTGAACTTTTACACCCTATTTCAACTTAAGAAAAAAAATTAAAAGGACAATTTGCTCACTCCCATCACTCTACAGGGTAAACACAGTGCTTCTGTGTCAAAAACATCTCTGCCCCGTACCTCAGTGTGAACTTTGGATTGTCATAGAACCAGAGTAAAGGATTTTCCCTGGTTCCCACAAACCTTCCTTTTAAACAATGTGTGTATGTGTGCAACTAGTATCAGGGTCATCTGTTTTAAATAGCTTAAGTTTTTAAATATATAACTGTTGCTATTTCGAACCAAAATTGAGATACATGATTATTTATACATTTACTTGTCTTGGTGTCAGAAGTAGGTTTGACGAGACATTAGTTTTCACATCTTTCCACTGACTACATAGAATAGTGATGTAATTAGAAGAGTATGAACTTCTTTACTTTTAGATTGAAAGAATAAAATTTATGTTTGACCACTGTCTTAGTTCCAAGTTGGACGTAAGCTACCGTGTTGTGTAAGCACAGCCAAAAAGTTGGTTTATCGTAGTAACGCCCACTTCCGATTTCCGAATTGCCATCAGTGAGAATGTTTTGTTCGTTATCGCAACTGACAAAATGGCGGTGCGCTGACATGTCGCGCACTCGAACTACAAAATATGATTCTTGGGAATAATTTGTTGTTTATCTTTTGGATTTATACTCAGTTATGAATCGGTATGTATAGCGAGTAATGTTTTGAGTATAATTTTGTATTTTGGTACTTGAAAAACTGAAAACCATCAGGGTGATAAGTGGTTGTCAACAGACGCTACGATAGGCCTATTGAGATATACTTACCATCATAGTAGTCCGGGTGATCTAGAATCTAGATCTCGATTAGACCTTTCTCAGTTAAAGAAATTAGATCTAGAGTTCTAATTCTAATCAGTTATTGTTTAGATCTATATATGCATCATAAATACACTAAACATTTAAATTTAATCAAAATATCTCGATCTAGAATGAGGATCTACATAGTGGAAAATTATTTCTCCTCACAAATTTATACTAGATTCTAGATCTAGATCTAATTAGAATCTAGAAACTAGCTCAAGCCCATAGATTGTTTTTAAACCCTATCTGTACATGATTAGAGTGACACAAGTACCTGTATCTTATCTAGATTTTGGAATTGTTGTGGAGAATAGATTATATAGGCCGAGACTTAAATAGCCTTGATTTGGAATTGAAAAAACTGTTTCTAAAATCAACTTTTCTTAACCTTATTATAATGCCTTCATTTTGTCCAAGTTAGGTGCTTTATGGCTTGGGCCATGTTTTTTTGTTTTTTTAATGCCTATACATAGTTTGCTGCTGTACAGTACTTAGAGATTGTGTCAGTGTCAGTTGCATTTGCAATAATACTGTTTCATATACTATAGGGCCTAATAATATTATAATTTTTTTAAGCCTCAAATTTTTATTTTTTTCTTAGCTATTCCAGAGCCCAATTTTATTTTGTTAGAACTTAAGAGTAGTAGGTGGAAGAATTTTGAAATAGCCGCCTTTAAATATTAATGTCGGCCTCCCAGCTAGTTCTAACAACCTATTGAATGAATTTAAAAACCGAACTTTTCCCCCCTCTTTTCTTAATCTTTACATTTTTCAGTAAAACAGTGCAACATAGGATATCATGGACATTATGTCTTGATCATGAAAACATCAGGTATAAAATAGATATCTGGTTTCTCTTCATCATCAAATAATATATTAATGCCTGAAAATTGTAGGCGTAAGCATCATATTTCACATTTTGTCTTTACTCATCTTCTTTGAAATCAATCCCAAAGGTGTCACCCTTTCCTCTTTTTTCAGGATGCGATTTGAAAAGCCTGGTATGCAGTTTATCGTGGCAATGATAATATACATGGCTAAATAGAGCTTCTTTGGATTGAAAGAATTTGTTCCATTTGCACGCCTGAGAGAGATCTATAAAATTTAGGCAAAATGGGAAACCTCCCTTGCAAAATAAGGAGCAGAGATGACAGTGCATGGAAACAACAGAACAAGGAGATGGTCGAGAATCCGGCCTACTCCTTTGCAAATCTGTCAAAAGGTGGAACTCTTATTGATGCCTATAACAATGAGGGTCCGCACAAAGTAGAGGAGATAGCCCGCAATGAAATGTCGAAATTCTTCTATAATCCTGATGGCAGCGCTCATGAAATATCAGAAGAAGAGTTTCTTCTGTGGCATTGGAAACTTCAGCAGCGCATTGCTGTAAGTATATTCACTTTCAATATGATGGTGGGGTAAAGGAATTTTCATTTTTACCTATTTTTCATTACACTTTCAAAAAGAAATACTGCATAAAATATTTTATATTTTTTATATTTTACCATCTCAACTATTAATATTGCCTTTATTTGGCAACATATCATCTCAAAGTGTAAATTAAGATAGGTTGTTCAATAAGTTCATTGTTGTTTTATAAATTTTAGTTGCTCTTCTAAATCTGCTTGCTTTCCACTTCTTCTCCCCATTATTATCTTTTCTTATTTTTTATACTCTTTCTCTTCTTTTTCTTTCTTGCTCTTCTCTTACTCTCCTTCTTCTGATTC
>BMAT01006964.1:369362-381936 GCA_019649035.1 Elysia marginata
CCTCTCTCTCTCCCATTTCTTTTCCGTTCACAGTTCCTTTATAAACTGTTTTTTTTTAAATTGTAGCTCTCTTTCAACATTCTATCGGATGTATGTAATAAATAGCCTTTTCACAACCACATTCATCCTCTCACTCTCTCTCTCTATCTCTCTCTCTTTCTCATTTTTTTCTTGCACTTTTTCTATACATACGAGGGCAGGCTGATAATTAAGTTCCGTTTGTCAATAACTCAGTCAATTTTCGTCACATCGACCTAAAATTTCATACATATACTCTCGAACCATTTTTCTTGGCTTAACTAAAACAACAAGTTTGTGTGACGTCATTTGTACTCATAATTAAGTGACGCGCAACACGTGATGGGGTTAAGGTTTTACCACCAGTTCGATTCGCCTTTTAAAACAGGCAAAGCTAAATAACTTGAACACAAAAAGGAAATAACTTGCACTCCAAAGATATTTCTATCACAGAATAACAGAATTATAATAGCAGTACGATATTAGCATCTCTCTCCATAAATTGACGTATAAGGAAATGATATAAGAAGATGTATACAATTTCAACTTTAGCTTTTTTTAAAAAGACGATTGCTGCAAACATTGTGTGAAACTTAGATTGTCCGTGTCGCATTCAATAACACGCTAGAGCAGGGAGTGTGCTCTGAGAAAGATACAACAAAGTATTCTTCCTGTAATCATTGTTTTTCAAAATTTATTCAATGCATACTTTTTTAATCTGGGGGTGTTTTAAACACCCAATCGAAAGTAAAAAAAAAAGACATACTGAGAGGAACAAGATTACCAGTCCTTCTTGCGCGGTAAAGATTAAAAAGTTCTTTAAGTTCAGGATTTTTTCTGAAATTTCTTCAGATGTAATGTTTTCTAACTCTCTGATTATTGAAAACTGTTACAAAAAATTGTGATAAAAACATGAGGAAGCTTGAGGAATCTCGCAGTTCCTGTATTTATACTTGTCACATTGTTTAATCTGAGAAAAACAGTTACCATAGAGCAATTTTTTGTTCTTCTTTCTAAACTTTTCAATACTTGTAACCCAACTTACTACTGAGACGAGCTTATGAAGAAGAATTTTAGTTTAAACTGAAAAAATCTTTGTTAACTCTAATCTAAGGACAGTATAAAAACATGTACAAAATTTACATAAGGACTTAACTTACTGGCAAGTAAGTGTCGCAGTGTATTGTGTACAGTACTTAATTGTAGACCGGCTCTGTGGCGTACTGGTAAGACACTTGCTCAGAGATCGGTAAATGAGTGGTCAGATCCCCGGCCGAGTCAAACCAAAGACTTTAAAATTGGTATTAGCAGCTGATCCACCTAGGGTCTGGCATTATGGATTTAGTGCTAAGTCTGATCGGCCAGGTGTAAGGATAATGTGACTGAGCCTAGTTTACGCAAGCACTCCTTACATCACAGTGTGGCAGCATGCTTTCAATTGTCTCCAGCGCCATCTCTGATATAACCTCGAAACCTCGAAGTTGACTGAGACGTAAAAACTCAAACAACCAACCAAATCTTAATTGTTGGCAAAGTAATCTTGTAGAACAGTTACTTGGTATCTGCCTGCACTCTAATGCTTGTATATTGTGTTGTTCTTTTCTTGTAAATCATTGGTGCCTTAAATATTCTTCTGATTTTGTTAAGAATTTAACATTTTCCTCCACTGTGTCTTGTCCAGGCGAGAGTGCCCTACATCTTGCCATTGTGGTTGGTGACCTGGAATCTGTGCAGCTACTAGTCAAGGCGGGTGCAAATGTCAACCAGAGGGCTTCAGGCCGTTTCTTCCTGCCAGAGGATCAGAAGAAAGGAGTTACTGATAGAACTGACTATGATGGTAACTGCATTTTAATTTTCATCCATATTCTGTGTCTCCAAATTCAGCCTTTTTTTCTTCAGCTAGATCAATCAGTTTGCATCTGTACAAGGTAACTTGAACTTTGATACGTGCAAATTAAGTTTTTAAAGATGCTGTCAAAATTCATCCACCGAATCCTATATTTAAAAACCACTTGCACTAAGTGTGTTTGCAGAGTGAGACTGAAGCCTTGAAGTATCATCAGGCTTGTTGCAGCTTACACTTGAGTAAACTTTATGCTCTCACCCCTTAATCATCAATTGCACATTAAGATATTTAAACTTTTCGCTTCCATTGTATATTTCAGGCTATGCTTACTATGGGGAGTACCCTCTGGCGTTTGCTGCATGCTTCGGCAACACAGACATGTACGACTTTCTCTTGGAGTACGGTGCCGACCCAAACCTGCAGGACTCATTTGGAAATACTGTGCTTCACATGGTGGTTATCAGCAACCAGAGCGTAAGTGAGAGTTTTGTTGATGGTCTCAGTCCAAAAACACATCCTTTGCATTGTATGGATAGGGCAAGGAAGGTTTTTTTGTGTTTTAACTAATACTTTTCATATTAAGATATGCTGCATGCCTCATTGAACCTTTTAAGTGTTGCAGTTTTATTTTCCTTCACTGCAATTTGATGTATGCAAGGGTTACCTAGGTTTAACTCTAAATTGAACGAGACCTTACATTTAAAACTGATCTCAATTGTAATGCCATAGACTGTTTATGATAGTCAAACAACTTAGACACTATTTTATTTGCCACTTTATCTGAGAACATAATTATATTTTTAGACAGGTATATTAAATTTAGTAATAAGATAATGAAGAACATTTATTTAGCGCTTTTACAAAAAGCTCAAAGCGCATTAAATGACAATGACATTGACATGTTTTCAATACACATTCGCAGGGCAAAATGAAGTTAGACCAGATACATTTGAAATAGGTTTAAATTTAGATTATTGAGAGTTAAAAATTGTCGTCTGGTATCCTGTTTTGAGAATCAAATAGTGCCTGTTCATAGGCTTAGGTTTAGTATTGATAAAGCCCAGCTCTTTTGTACATTCATGCCCTTTTTGAGCCCCTCCACAGCATCATAATTCTGAGTATGTAAGGGGTCAAACTCACTGTTAATAGCATTTCACTCCAAACTAATGAAAGGAAGCCCAGTTTGGGAAATTTTGTATGCAGAGAAAATGTGTAAATAGGTTTATTTGATAAATGCTGACAGGCATAAGACTGAAAAACCTTTAGAGTTAAAATCACAAACTGCTAAAAGTTTATTTTGGAAATGTTTAAAGTAACTTGCATTACAGTATACCTTTGTATGATTAGCAGTAGCATTATACTTTTATAGGTGTATGCTTTTCATTTAATAATTATTGAATAGTTTTGACAATCACCCTTAATCTCTAAAAGTGTAATGAAAGCAAAAAAATGCATCCTAAATATACCAATTAATTATCAGTGATGTAAAATATTAGTTTTTAAGTCAAAACTGTTTCTATACCTTAACTCCAAGGATTTGGACTCTTTTCAGAAAAGAACCCACCCCTTCCCCGAAAATATGAGTTCTCTATTCACTTCAGGAAAATAGCTTGTTTTTAAAATTATGTCTATTTTTGATATTGTTTTCTTAATTTCTTTTGATAGGGTTGTAATCTGCCAAAAACTTTAGACCTTAACCTCACTTCCTAAGCTCTTGCACTGTATATTTTCCTATGTCCAGGACATGTACCGATATGCAGTACGTCACCACAAAAGGCCTGCCAACACCAGCATTCAGAACAAACAGAAACTGACCCCACTGACCCTAGCCTGCAAGCTCGGTCGTCACGCCATCTTTAAGGAGATGCTTGATCTAGACAGCATTGTAAACTACCTTATGAAACCTTTTGTTTTCTTGTTACTACAGAGCATTGCAAACTACCTTTTTTAAATCTTTGTAAACAGCATTGCAAACTACCTTTTTTAAACCTTTGGTTTTTTTTCTGTTTCATTTGCTTTGTGTGTGTCATTATTTTAAACAGGTTGTTTCACCATAAAATTATGGGGTGTGATTTTTCTTTATTCATGAATTATGTTACGAGACATGATTCCACAAACTGGGAAATCAGGATTGTTGAAGAAGAAAAAATTGAATGGCAGCCTTTACAATAATATTTTTTCTTGAATAGTCAGGGATGCCATTTTTAGTTATTTTCAATTATATACGTTTTTGTAAGCCTCAGAAACTGAATGAATTCACAAATTTAACAAGATTAATTCCATGAATAATATAATGATAATACAGTAACCCTTGATGGCGCACTGTGTATGTTTGTTTAAGCAAGAACATAGCGCCAGGATATTTCGTTGTATTTTTTTCAGAAAAGTTGAGTGACATACCTTAACAGTGAATGGCATAGTTACAAGAAACAGGAAGCTATAATTTTGCCAATGCACATGTTTGTAATTCTGTTTGCCTAATAACCACTTAAACCACCATTTTGATCTATTTAATATTTGCTTGTTGTGATTAACAGCTGTTATGTGTGTAATATTTGCCAGAACTCTCACCATTTCTTGGTTAACTTCCAGGAATTCTGGCGTTTCAGTACCACTATGTGCTCTGCCCACCCTCTCAGAACTCTGGACTCTATAGGACCTGACGGAAGTACAAGTCAGTAATAGTTGCCATCATTATATCCCTTTTTTTTCTCATTGAGCTAGCACTGGTTTTTTTCTGTTTTCAGGCAATATCAACATCAGATTGAAAGGGCACATCCATATTTAGTTATTGTTTTAATTTTTTTTTTCTGTAAGATTTTTGTTAGTGAACCAAACAAAACAGAAAAAAAATGTAGATGGAAGAACGCACTCTATCAAAATAGTTTCACCTGCTCTGTTTTTAGGGTAGATCTATATCAAGAGCCTAAAAACTTGACTTACATTTAGATGATCTAGATTTAGAGCTTTATTTACAAGACATCTTCATCTAGAATCTGTATTAGGCTTGGTTTTAGTTTAGGTTTTGTGTGCCATTTTTTTTCAATTCCGACTCTGCCTGTCATGTTTTCTTCTGTTTTAGCATTAGGGCCTAGGCTCAACACCTCAAATGTCATAATTTCTTAACTTTTACTGCGAATTGGACCTGGGACTGCATAGCAGTCACCGCCCTACCAATTCAGCCGCCTCTCTACCCAATTAACCGACATCATAAATTATTTCACATTTATGTTACTTGGTTGTTGCCCTTTGTTGTTTACCCTCTTCTAATTATCTCTTTCAAAGAATGATGAAGAATAACAATTTCCTGCTCTCAAGTTTGACCTAATTCTTTGTCCAGATTGGAATTCTGCTCTGATGATAATTGTAAACGGAGACAAGGATGATCACTTGGAAATGCTGGAAGGAGGAGTCATCCGTCAGCTGTTAGGGGAAAAGTGGAAAACATTTGCCCAGGTAGGTCATGCAAGAGGAAACGAAGGAGACATCTATAGAGCTTTATCTTAAATTTGAGTGTATATAAAATCAATTGATAGTTAGAGTTAAGGGCTTCATGCAAGCAAAAGTATTTGTTACCTAGAATAGATTTAGTAGTAATAGGAAACAGGCACAAAATCTAATTATTTATTTCTCTATGAAATAAGAATGAAATGAATTCTATTAAGGAAACATAAAGTAAAACATTTTGGCTGTTTTTTCTTTGTTATTATTTAGCTATTGTTTAGGTTTTCAAAAATCTTTTACCATTATTTACAAGAAACAAATTGGCTCAGGTCTCTCTATAAAGTAAGTTACCTAAGCAATAACCATATAAGAAACAACCTATCTATCAATAACTCCATAAGTGTAAAAGAACAGTGAAGTTATTAGCAATTTAATGTCCTTCATCTCAAACCTTGATGGTTTAACACACATTTTATCAGGGATCATCCTCTCAGAGAGATTGGAGCTTGGACATTACTGTTTTTGATCAAACCATAAAATGATTTGCTGTGATAAAGATTTTCTAGATGACTTCCAAATGCTTTTAATGAATTGTGCATTAAGTCCATGTAAAAGTCAGATATACTAGAATTTTAATTTTGAAAGATAAACTTCATGTAATTCCTCCACTTTTTATACTGACATTTAAACCCTCTGAGCCTTTAGATGTTAAGTATACCCCCATCTGTTATAATCCATACAAAGGAAAGTGAAAACCCTGTTTAAAAGGTCAGGGGAGCTCCTTTGAGTTATATTTGAACCTTTAGTTTGAGATATAATGACAATGGTACCAGTCTTACAGACTCAAAGGGTTAAAAATTATCATGAATTCTGTTGAAGAATTAGCATAATTTAGTTCTGGCAGCTTTGTGCAAAACTTAATTGTCTTTTAATGATGACACTGCAGCAACTGACTCTCTTAGACAGGTTCAGTCCTACTTTTACAAAAAATATAACATATTGCCATGTACGACAAAACAGAATTGGTTGACATTGTCCTTGAAATTCTTCTAAACAGTATGGAATGAGACATTTTCCATAAGAAGTGATAGAAATTCTAAGTAGAACAACATGTTTAATGTAGGATGCAGGATTTTAACTTTTTATTCTGCTTGTTTAACCCTCAGTCACGGTTTATAGTTCGTCTGATTCTGGCCTTCATTCACCTGACATTGTTTAGCATTGCTATCTACACTCGACCTTCTGGTGGGAAACTGTTAGGTTATAACGGAATCACTGATGTGGTAAGGCTTCTATCTTTTTTTTTTTTTTTACATTTTTGACCAAACAGCTAACAATATAAAAATAAAAAGAACAAATGTAAAGTTTTACATTAAAAAATATATGGCTTGCCTCCAGGATGAATGGGTGGGACTTGGCAATTCTCACTTCCTTATGTGTTGATATTTTCAATAAGAGATTTTTCTAAGATTTCAAACGTAAAAAAATTCATAAAATTATCGATAGTGCGTGCAATGATACTGAAAACTTTGATGACTAAAAATACAAAGAGAAAGAAGAAAAAGCTTAAATAAAATGGCATTTAAAAAAAAAAATAATTTTCAACTTCTGACTCATTCACCCTGTGTGTTGTTGTGTTATTGTCTCAAATGAAAAATAATTTTCTGGGAGGTGTGGAAATCCTTACTGTGGTAGTAAGTTGATTAATGGAAAGTGTGTCCTAATAGAAAACTTTTTTTTTATTATTTCTTTTTTTTTGTGGCTTTATGTTCTTCTCTCTAATGAAAGTTCTTGAAATGTCTTTGAAAAAGTACTTTAACTTACATTTTTTGCCATTCTGAAAATCTCTTATTTATGACTCAAAAAGTAACAAATTTCCATCAGTGGGATCACAATTTTGATCATGAATAGTCTTTGCAATACTTAAACTACACAGAGAGGCCATTCTTTGATGTTCCTTGTGTTTTTCAAACCTTGCTTCTGCTGTCAAGGTCCGCTACACTTGCGAGGCTGCAGTCTGTTTTAGCTGTCTTGTGACTGTGGTCTATGAAGTGTTGGAGATCAGCAAGCAAGGGATAATGTCGTTTATAAAAAACTGTGTAAGTAGACAGTGTGTGGATCTTTTGTTAGTTTGTTTGGGTGGTAGATACCTTCCTGTTTTGGAATTTTAAATTTTACTTCCATGTAGTCCAATTGATTAAATAGAAACTCTCATAATGAAGTACATTATTATTAAGCTTGTTTTTGGTGAAGGTTGGAAGTGAATCAATGTGTTTTAGGTTGCCTCTTATATGTCATTTATTACCTTATTTTTAAATGTGAAATATGTTTTATGTTATTATAATGCTCCCCCAAAAAACCCAGACAAAGCATAAGAGCTCTTTTTTGCCTATTTTTTTTCTTTACCACTTGAAATTTTTTTTTCAAAATATTGTTTCCATACATGAAAAATCAATGATCTTTTTGTTTTCTTTTCCTGCAAGCCCCCCAAAAATCTTGAATTTATTTTTTCAACTGGGCTCAATAGCTGCAGCTGATTTGTATGACTTTGAAATCCTTCTATTTGAATCCTGTATCTTTTGTATGCCTTTTATACAATGTGTATGTATGCTTAAAGATACCCTATTATTTTAGTCTTCTTTTAAATCTTTATGTTCCAAATTATGCTTTTTGCATTGTGTTATTCTAGCTAATTTAAAAAACTTCACTTTATGAAATGATGATTCAAAAGATTTTTGTCTTTGTATTGTGGTTTGAAAAAGTGGTGCAGCCGCACCCTCATTAAAGTACTGAAATGACAAAATAATATCCAGTCCAAACTGTTTCTCATTTTTGCTCTTCATATACCGGGGGCAACACCGTATGGCGTTAAAATAGTATTAAAATAATGGCGCGCGACTTCATATAGTGGAGCCTTACCCTATGAATTGAATTTTTTATTCAAATCAGCTCTGTAAAAACCAGAACTTGACGCCCATATACTAAGAGTTAAAGATGTTCAGTAATGAATTGTCTCAACATGTGGTGAATCAAGCTACTAATCTACTGTTTCTACATTTCTGTGTATTAGTTAATAAGAGTATTTTTCAAAGGACATCCAAACATAAATATTTTTTTTTCAAAGTTATGGCTTGCATTAGACCTAACTGTTCTAGTAAAATATTACACGAAGCATATGCAGTGCTTGATACATTTTTGCAACATTTTTGTTATTTGTTTTATGGCCTTAGGTTCCTCAATTCAAGAAGGTATTGTAAAGACAATTTTTTAAACCTTGCTAATGAGAGTCATTTCTGGCTATGAACGCTTTCATATCCTGCTTTACCATAATATTTCTATCAGGCTTGGAAAAATGATGCAACTTGTCAATCCTATGACCGAACGATTTCCAACTATGCAACTGTTTATTTTTTCCTGGCTCATATTTACTCATGCTTTGGACTAAACTTAATTTTCTTCTGCCAGTATAACAGTCTCTTTCTTTCATTTACCTTTATTCTGCAAGTGTAACAGTCTCTTTCTTTCGTTTACCTTAATTCTGCCAGTATAAAAGTCTCATCTCTTCCATTACACCTTTATTCTGCCATTGTAACAGTCTCTTTCTTCCATGAAAACTTTTTTTCTGCCAGTGTACCGGTAACAGTCTCTCTCTTCCATTATGCCTTTATTCTGCCATTGCAACAGTCTTAATCTTTTTTATGTGCCAATGTAACAGTCTCTCTCTCTTCCATTACACCTTTATTCAGCCAATGTAACAGTCTCTCTCTTTCACTTCACCATTAATCTGCCAGTGTAACAGTCTCTTTCTTTCATCACACCTTTGTTCTGCCAGTTTAGCAGTTTCTGCCATCAAACATCCATTAATTCTAGATTCAGGGTGATTTTATTTTATACCTAGCTTATTCTTCTTATCCTTTTTTAAGTTCTATACTAACCTAGACAGAAAGTTTGATTTAGTCCTTTGATGATTTTTTTCTGAAAAGAGCTCTTTAAAAATGTGTATGTTTTGCTGATCATCATGCAACATTCCTAAGCCTTTGGGCGTAGCAGAAATAAATTTTGTTTTTTATGTAGACCTTTCTTTAAAAGTTGACAATTTTGTTTAAGCAAACTTACATTTTCTATTTTCAACATTCCTTCACATTAGCTTGTAACCAACTTTTTTTTAATATACTGGATGGGCTTTTTTAGAATCAGTCTCATCATTGATGAACCATTATTTCCAAAAAAGAAGACACAGAGAGAACCATAGTTATTATCAAGAACTTGTTTTTTTTTTTTCATTTCTTTCCTTCCCCTTTTCTTTCAATAACTTCTAATTATTTTTTTTATGTTTAATTTTTGTTCTTGTGCTTTTTCGTTTTCCAATTTTCAATGACTGACTAAATTGAGCTATCACCTTTGGCATCCTAGTTTTCAGTCCTATATGCCTCAGCTGCTTCATGGGCTTTCTAGGAATTCTCCTCCACTACTGTGTGTCTTGTGCGATTGATTTTAATTGTTAGTAAATGTTTAGTGCTAATTAAAACTTCACAGCATTAAAAAACCTTTATTAAAAAAAAACCTAGACAGATAGTCCAGGTGCTTCCATACACTTGAATCACATTCAAAGGGTAAGAAAAAAGTCTTATTACATATCTTACCCTAAAATGCCATCATATACCGATAAAATAGCATGTGGAATTCAACATGAACAGTGAAAACTACAACAAATTTAACAAAAAAGGACAATAAGATTCTAATGAAAAGATTATCACCAAAAGATGGTTTTAAAAGAGAAAAAAAGTTAGCAGACCATGAGCCTAAGACAAAAGGTTGCAGGGAGTATCATTGGAGATGTCATGTCAGGCTTTGGGGCTAAAAAAAATTATGTCATATGATCTTGCTTGAAATAATTATTGGGCTGAATGCACAATGTTGAACACCAATAAATTCTACAAATCATGACATTCAGAGCACAAAGCTCTTTATGTCTTGATTTTTTTTTGGACATGAAAAAAGTCACTTTTTGAGTCCTAGGTGATTCTGACATGAATTTCATAAAGTAATAACTTTGTAGTGATGATGCAAGTCTTTAGAGTACCTATGACACTTTGGTTTTAACATCAATAGATCCCCTGTGTTTTGCGAGTTGTGTTAGAGTTAAATTGGACCTTTTCAAAATTAATATGAAATGTTGACAAAAATGTAAAAAAACTTCTGCACCTAAAGTTGTCTTCAATGCAAAATGACCTTCTTTCACAGGCTCAATTTGCAAATCTAGGTTTAATTGGGAATAAGAATAGAGCACAAAATTATCGTTCTTGCCTACAAGCAATTGCCTTCAAAGAGGAATTTTTTCCAGCAAGATCAACAATTTGCGCTCTAATCTCGTTCCCAACTAAAGTGGTAAACTGAGAAAGTTTCTTCGTTTCTTTGGCTTAGCTGTATATTTGAATTAGGGACACGTGTTTTCCGATGCTATCCACAAATTATGTATTGTAATCCTTTTTGAAACTATAACCTTTTGCCAGATATTTATTGATATTCAGTGTATGCACAACGACAGCCTCTCTTTTTAACCTAGTTGGATATTGATTAAACAAAGCTTGCTACAACTATATTCGAACAGTGCTTTCACCAGCATACTTTTCTAACACCAAACGGCATTATTTATTTCTGGGAAATTTGTATTCCTTAAGCTTAAGTTTTGCCAGTATTTTAAATCTTTTGGAAGAATACAAACATGCACTGTGCCTTCTAACCAGGACAAGTGAGTTGGCTATCACAATTTTCATACATGGTAATGTTAATGTTTTGGAGGATGCATTCTTTTAGCAACTTGATTAAAAATTGTATTATGTTTTAACACTAATAGCAGGGATGGGGACACATTTTCAAATATTTTTTTTTAATAAAAGTTTTCAACGTCTGGTTGTGAAGCATATTCTAAAGCTCAACATAATTATTATGACTTATGCTGCTTGTTTTTTTTTAAAGAAGTCTATAAATACTTTACCACACGGCTTAGTACAATTTCTGTGCCATATCTGTTTAGGTCTTCCTCGCAGGTTAAATGTTGCACAGCCTCGGGTGAGAAAAGCATGCGGCTTTTGGTTGTGGTGTCCTTTAATGAATAAATCTGTTTCAATTGTGGCATGTTTAGGCAATACTGAGTCATTGAATAGTTAACATGGCGGCTGCATGAAAACCTCTAATTATTCAGATATTAGTACAAGAAACTAGTAGGAAACAGATAGTAGAGAACAATGTTCTTCATCAAATAATTTTGTAGCAGTCTAGCGATTATGATTGTTTTATGGGATTCATAGATTTACAGGTAGATGAAAAGGAAAAAAAAATTTGTATTTTTTTTGTAACCTTAAGACAAAGAACCGAAAAACTTACAGGTTCATGGATGAAATGCATCAAATAAATGCTCATTGATGATGTTAGAAACCAAAAGTGTGATCAAAATTATTTTATTGCTCTTCATATACAATTGCTCAGCTCAGATTTATTCAGTATTTAGGAATTGACGAGAAAAACTTTCACTGCATGGTGTAGAATGCAGTCCTAATTTTTGTCATTCATTATTGTTTGAGACTGCATGTAATTACGCATGTTTCTTTGAGCTTAATTCTTTTTGTTTTTAAACTGTGTAAGTCCTTTGAGAAATGACTGGCTCATTTTAGTCTGATATTTGCTCACATTGTGAATATGCAGTTTATTGTAAAGCTGTAAGTGTAAATAAAAAACTCCCTAAAATAACTTATGTTAATACGTAATTATTCAATTGATATTACTTTCCTAATACTAAATCGATTTTAATGTATTTCATTCAGTAGAAATCAATATGAAAGAAACGAGAAAGAAGGGAAGAAAGAAAAATATTAATAAAAAATAAAGAATGATGGAGGGGATATGGAGATAATATAGTTATGAGACCTAGTACAGATATAGATGTTTGTTTGATGAATGAGTCATAAAGAATACATATTTTATTGTCATTAGCTTCCACTTCCGTCTGACTTTAAAGAAAATTTTTCTCTCCTGTCCAATTTTAGTTTTATGTGGAAAAAAATCTGTTTGGTGATTAATAAACACTGATACAATCATTGCAGAAATTTTTTACTGTAACAGTAAAAATCTATTTGAAAATTTTTAAAATGTCTATTTTGCTTTTCAATAATGTGCTAAATCTTCCTCTAACTTCCATATCTCTTTCGCTATTTTTCTTTCTCCCCTTCCTCCCCTTACTCACTCAATCTCTCTCTCTCTCTCTCT
>BMAT01006964.1:387389-404253 GCA_019649035.1 Elysia marginata
AAAAATCAAGATTTTTTTAAACATGATGTTCGTCTAAAAATGTTGTTACTTTTTTTTTCGATGAGAGCTGAAAATTTTCAATGAAACAAGAGTAGAAAACATCCCACTCATAACATCAGGCTTAAGCCTTTTACTAGCAGAGTAGCAGTAGCGCTTAGCTCGGGTCAGTATATCACGTGGCAAGCGCCGGAATGTTTACATTTTGTGTATTGACCCCATTTACTTCATATTTCTCATAGGCTTCGCTCAAGGTTGGTTTTAATCATTGGCTTACTAAAGGAGATAAATTAGCATAATTTACTTCATATTTCTCATAGGCTTCACTCAAGGTTGGTTTCAATTATTGACTTACTAAAGGAGATAAATTAGCATAATTTACTTCATATTTCTCATAGGCTTCGCTCAAGGTTGGTTTCAATCATTGACTTACTAAAGGAGATAAATTAGCATAATTTACTTCACATTTCTCATAGGCTTCACTCAGGGTTAGTTTCAATCATGGACTTTCTAAAGAAGATAAGTTATTACCTTTATGAAGAAGAAGAAGATGAATGTCTCCTGTCCAGGGGTTAATGAGTTGGATGTGGTAAATGATTATCTTTGAAGGCTTTGCTGTTTTGAACAAGACATTTTTCTAAGACTTTAAACATAAAAAAATTTAATTAAATTATCAATATTTTGTGGGAAGATCTTCAATTTTTTTGTTGATTTGAAATGTTGAGAAAAGGAGGGGAAAAAGACTTTTCTATGGCGTTTTTTCAAAATAACAATCTTTTACTTTTAACTCATTCACCTGGGATGTAAGATAAATCAGAAGCATTTAGGAGAAGAAATGAAAACCAGAGTAAGGCAGAGTGCCATATTTGAGGATTCTTGAAATGGATAAGATACCGAAAGACATAGGAAAGAAGAACCTTAAATATCTTACAAGACATTCATAAAAAGAAAATAAAAGTTTTTATCTTATTATAGTTAGAGGAATTTTTCAGTATCGACATTCAGATTTAATTAGCAAGATAAAACAAAGTATTTGATTTTTTTTATACTTATCTCACACGATCCTTGTCTTTTTAAGCCATGGCCATGCCCAAAGCAAATTTAATACCTACCAGTACAGAAATATGAATGCGGACAAAATTCATTATATTTACTTTGTGAAATAAGGGAATAGATCAGTAAGACTGTGGTTAATAATCATGGATCAGTAGGACTGGGGTTAATAATTATGAATTAAGCTTTCAGCAAATTCATTTTTCTGAACAAAGCAGCATAGCTTTACAAGATCGAAAGATTTTAAGGTATGATATTAGCAGAAGAGAGAAGTAGGCTCCAATTGGAGATGCCTGAAATATCCCTGCCCTTTGTATGATTTGAATCTTTGTCATATAGTAGCTCTGGCACCCACCGCCTTTCCACCGTGAGATATATATAGCTTATACCATGTCACCACAACACTTCTTAAAAATTAAGTTTCATGGCAAATGTGTTTGCTTAGCCTCTCTAAGCGACTTGCTAACTTAATTGGAAAATCCAAATCACACAAAACACTACCATTGAATCTGGAAGTGCACCCTCACTTAGCCATACACAAAAAACAGAGAACTAACAATAACATTTAAGGTATGCCTCATAAAAACTATAGATTTAGAGATCAGAATAAATAGTAGAGGCAGTCACTGCACAATCAAGTGATTGAAAAGTTTGAGGTATTAAATTAGCAGTGGAGTGAAGTAGACTTTCTGTGGAAATGCCCAAAATATGCCTGCCTTTAGTATGAATCAAACCTTCAACTTATAGTAGCTTTGGAATCTACCCCTTGCCACTAAGAGAAACATGGCTTATAACAAAGAAAGTTAATGAAAAAGCTTCATGGCAAAAGTCTTTGCTCATTTATTCTATTTATTATAGATCTACAAGAGCTTGGCTTTAAATGCGCACTTGAGTCATTAAAAACTGTTGTTTTATAAATCAACTGAATAAATGATCAATCTGTCAAAGCATCATAATGCTAGCGCAACAAGAATTAATACTAAATATGTGTGTTAAATGAAAGTAAAACATAGTGCTGGCTATAAATTTCCTGTAACTTTATCAAAGTGTCTTTTCCTTTACTCTTCTCAAAGGTTTTTACTTCCTGTTCAAAGATGTAACACCTACAGGGGATGATGTTGCCAATTTCTCTACCTTGCCTGAGACAATTCTCAATCTCTTTCAGATGACATTAGGAGAGTTTAAGGTAAAACTAGCCTCCTGCTTCACTCTATTTTTGTGTGTGTGTGAAGTTTGTTTTGAAAGATCAGCAAAAGGAAGAAACTTCATACCTTTTTGAAGTGTATCAGTGTCAAGTGTTTGCACATTTTGCCATCGCTTCAAATAAGTGTCAGGCGTTGCAATTTTCAGTTTCAAAGCTGTTCATATGTATATTCTATGAATTTCTTTTCTCTGATTTTCCAAAGCCTACAATTTGCTTGAAGTTATCACAGTTCTGTGAGAATGTTATAAAATTTGAGCAATTGTAGTAAAGAGAGGGTAATTTTTTTGTTTCAACATTTGTCAACACTAAAAAAAATGTATAACCATAAGGGCTGATTATGAGGCATAGTTTTACACTCTTTGTAAAGAACCTTCTTTAGGAACCTTCTTTTTCTGCCTTTATGAGGATATACCACCATTCACACTTTCTTTTCCATGAAAACCGTAGTGACTGGCAAAGTTAGACATATTTTACACAGCTTTACTAAGAAAGGACACAAATTTAACCTCTAACTTCCCATGGCCTTCAGATATAGAAATTCATATTGTGCCGGGGCAAGGCGCATAACTCTGATTTTTTTAATGACTAAGTTTAGAAAAAAAAAATACAAAAAATACAGTTTCACAGCTATCAACATGAAACAAATGCTAAACAATGGGGAAAAGATTTGTCTTTCAGTTGATATATAGTTTAATGCACTTTAATTTTTTTTAATGTGCAAAAAAAATTTTTTTAAGTAGGAAAAATAAGAAAAAATGTCAAAATTGCCTCTTGGATGTCCAAAAAATTGTCTTAATGAAGCTTTGCATGAAATTCATTGAAGCAGAGTTCATCACACAGATGTGTATAAGCTATTACATAGGGAGCAGCCAAAAACAGTGATGGTTTCTATCAGAGTGTCTGGAAAGAAGAGACTGAAGTATTGGATAGGTTCAGAATTGTGATTCAGAGCAAAGTTCTCAGTTCGGGGTCCCACTCTCTCTGTGAACATTTCAATTTCTACAGGTTTTAGATCATCATTCCATCCTAAAACAGTAGGTCTAGACTCCTCATCACCATCATCACCAACACTTTCCGTGTCGTCGATCTCGGTCTCTTCAACTGTAGGTCTAGGCCTAGGCCTAGATCGATGGCTAGTGACTGCATTAGAAGTTCTATATTCATCACCTGAACCCTCTTCTTCCTCCCGACCATTTTCAATGTCACTTTCATCTAAGTCCCCTTCTTCTGCATCAACTGGGCTAGAGTTACTACATCAACTGGGCTAGAGTTACTAGTTGAGGGCGAGCTGCGAGTCAGATTTGCCAGCAGATTGAACGCCATGATTGTAAAATCTGTAACTTCGTCGTTATACACACCATTGAGTCCAAATAAAAACTAAAATAAAAATCAACTCTTTATTGCTCTGCGAAACACAAGATTGTTATTCGCCCCTTTCTTTAAATGGACACAAAAGCAGTGTGTAGTTGGGTTGTCTGCAGGCAATATGCTGTGGGCGATTGCAGGCGATCTGAGATAATGGCCAATCGGGCGATGTAGGGGGATACGGGAAGTTAGTGGTTAAGCTTAGCAGAGACTTATATTACAGTCTTTCAAATATAGCTCTGAGCATTTTTATGGCAACAAATCTAACGCCTTTTACTACAATACATTTCTTTTCCTTTTCTTATGGATTATTTACTGCAATCAACTTTGATTGCTCAAGTGTTAAGAAATCAGAGTTTTTTAATTGACAGGCTTTCTAATCATTTTGTTTGTTCTTGAAATATCCTAAAGCTCTCACTCTATATCATTTTTTGTTCATTCTTTTCTTCTCCCAGTACGAGGTGTTCAGTTACTCCCATCACGCCTGGTTGACCAAGATTATCTTTGCCCTCTTTATGATCCTGGTACCCATTCTGTTGTTGAACATGCTTATCGCTATGATGGGCAATACGTACACACAGGTCATCTCAAAGTCCACCAAGGAATGGTGGAAGCAGGTAAGTCCACGAATCTTTAAGGTTGTTTTTGTTACATTGTACGGTTCATATGAGCCAAGTTATAAGTTCGTAAAATTAAAGTCCGTCGTTTCCTTTCCTATGGTCCGTTCACTCAAAAGATACTTTGAGCTGTATTCTAGGAGAGCTCTTGTTTATTATTATATATAGAATTTTTAAACTGGTGCAATAGTTTATAAATAGCGGCATTTGAAATACAAGAAAATGATAAAAAATGGGATCAGTAAACCCAGACTCTAGGTCTAGCGACTCTGGGCCTCAGAGTTAGGCCTTTTGCCCTCTCAAGTAGGCAGGTGAAGGACACCAGTTATCCTGAATTTGTAAAGTCTTTTCCTAAGCCACACAGTTCTAGCCTATTTTACGTCCCTTCAAATCTTACTAAATGGCATGGAGATACAGAGTGAGGTTAGATAAGATTAGTTGTACCGGTACTGCTGATTTTGGCCTAGAAACACTGACTTTTTTGGAAGCCTTGCCTAGAAGCCGTAGAAGGTAAAGTTTCAGCGCAGTCTAGAGCTAACTCAGGTTTTCAGTTACATAGCGTCAGAGCTCTCTCTAACATCTGCAAAAATAAACCTATGAAGTGTACGTCCTGCTGCGCCTTATTTAGGTCAATATTTCAATTAGTGTATTCATGTAAAACAAGCAACTCAAAAAGGGAAAAAAGAAAATCTTCATCATCATTTAGCTTTAAAGTGGCGAGATTTTGGTGCAATGCCCTAGAATGATGCTTTTATCCTACTTCTCAACAGAAAATTGAGGGGTTTTAGTCTTTTTCCAAAGATGCAGCAGTGGTTGTCAAAAACTTTCTCTATTTTTTTTAATATAGGATTTCCCAACATTTTATTCATTCTTTTTACAAGGTCTGTCTTTGTCTGTCTGTCTGGTTGCCTCTCTCTCTCACCCTTTCACATCTCTCTGTCTCTATCTCTTTAACTGCAAGATCTGTATACTTAAAACACAGAGAGCTGATCTGAAGATGAAATAATCAAAATATGGAGTTTTCATAAGCCAACTCTCTAAAAAAATATGGTAAAAGTTTAGGAAAATCAAATGACAATAATTATAGTGAATACTCTTCAGTTTTGCTTTTATCTGCATTAAGATATGTCATTTGCTTTGCTTTTTTTTAACTTACTGAGATAAGGCGAATATCATTTGAGAAATAGAAAGATTAACAAGCTTAAATAGTTGTATTCAAGTTAGCTGTTGTAGCTGTGCACAAAAAAAATAATTAAATGTTTATATTTTGTTTTGTATTGTAGTGGGCTAAAATTGTTGTAGTTCTGGAAAGAGGCGTATCCAAGAAGAAGCTGTTGGAATATCAGAGTAGCTACTCAGTGGAGCTGGCCGGAGCCCCACCCTCTGACGATGGCAGCCCAGCTCCACCTGCCGAACGTGCCCTGGTTGTCATTAAACTGTCGAAAAAGTCGAGGGCAAAAACTCGCAAAGGAGCTGTGTTTCGGTGGAAGGTTTGTCTATGGCTTTGTAATTTTTTTATGGGTACACAATGAAAAGCAAGACGAAAGTAAACTTCATATTTAACTTAACTGTTTTCTATTGAACTAGGAATGGGCATACAAATGAGAGTACAGTAAAATATAAGCTTTTTGACTATTTTCAAACACCAAATCTTTTAAAGCACTTTTTTAGATCTTACTCGTTTTGGTAGAAGTGTAAAATGTGTTTCTAAGTCATAGCAAAGTAAAATTATCAGGATTGAGAATTCAACCAAATTGCTGTTTCATTGTTTCATGCTCTCAGCGTAGCGTTTAACTCTTTTAGAACTTTGTGTTTCTACAATCAAAGCAATGTGCTTTACATCCGTTAAGTTTTGTGATATATAGCCAAGTATAGAGTAACCAAGTACAGTGTAGGTGGGACTGCAATGAATGCCAGATGACTTACCTTGTACAGCTTTTTCCCTTTTAAAACCGAACAGGTTTTTTTAAAACTCAATTTAAGTACAGGTCGGTCCATAGCGGTTCATAGCTGTTGTAATTATAATCTTCATAATTCAAATATTTGCTTCATTCAAACTATATTTAGAGTACCAATCTTATACTCATATTGTAATGTATACTGATTATTCAATATGTGGATTATTCAAAGCTAATTTTTTTTCCCTCACATAGTTTGAATTATTGGAACTCTTCCTTTTAGGTAATTAATCCTTGTCTCTAGCTTCTCATTCATGAGATAAAAAAAGGGTTTGAGGATGAGAGCCGAGTAGCCAAGTCTTTGCCATCAAACATTTGCTAAAGAAGCTCCATTAAGGAGTACAATGTTCTCTTATCTTGAAGTGAAGGTGCTGATAGTTTCTGTAGACCCCGTCTTCTTTAGATTTATCTTATCACTTGCCTATGATGATTATTCTATGCTCTCCCACTCTAAAACTTGAAGCTTTTTCTTGTCTAAAGAATTCCTTACATTTGCTTTATTGTATTGATTTGGCTTACATCTTTGATTCAATTAAAAACTTTTGCTAAATCTTTTACTTATATTTCTTTCTTCTCTAGTGGTTTGGCAAAGAAATCATCCGGCAGTTGCGTCTACGGAAGAAGGATGGAGAACCATTTGTTCTGCAGGAATCTGCTCGCCGCATGGATGACCAGTCCAGTGATGCCATGTTGACCAGTACAGTTGCTCAGCTGGCCTGGGAGAGAGACATAGACCTGACTAAGGGCCTGCAAGGCGTCAGCCCAAGTTCTCCATTGCCCTCCCCAAGCCATACTGGACCTCAGTTCCTGGAAGAAGAGCCACCTAGAATGATGGCTAATGGCAATGCTCTGAAGGCCTCCTCAGGCATCGAGATCTCTAATGTAGTGGAGGACAGATTGCCTTCAGAAATAAGGATGCGACCAACACTGCAAGGAGATCCCACAGTGCAGATTCCTAAGAATGTTGCTGATGCTTCCACACCTGCACTGAAGAGAAAGAAGAACTTGGTTTACAATCGGGTTTCCCCATTGTCGTTAGGACCTGGGGTCCCTGGGGATGCAGTTTTAGATGGTGCCTTCTCTGACTTGTCTGAGGCACCGGCTCATAGGGGTTTTCAATCTGGGGACAGTTCTAGAGATAAGTTCCAGTTTCCCAGCAGTGCAAGCTACAGGGCAGGGTCTGGCAAAGAGGGCTCTCCAACCAGAAACGTAGTTATCTCAGATGAGCCCAATAATCGTATAGTCCAGTCAGAGTTTTCTTTCTCTGCGTCAAGTGACACTGGGTGCGATACTCAACCATTAACAAAACCTCGCCGCAGGACAGTCGCAGGCAAACAGCTGGAGAGAGCAGAGAGTGCCCGAGAGTTGAAAGGAAGAGAAGACCTGGGCAGGGTTGTTGACAGTAGAGTTACCAGCCCCAGGCGTTCCTTCAGCACAGCCCCACCGAGTCGTGACGTTGAGGTTGCTATACCAGGCGTTCCACAGGAAGTTAACTTGGCTGGCCCTAGTGGTGCCACCTGCTGGACAGAAGACTCCTCAGAAGTGACAGTCAGTCAGCCTAGATCAAAAAAGAAGAGGAAAAAGCAACGATCTCAAAGTAAGTCTACAAAGTCTGGTACAGGCAGTGCTGACTCTGGTTCCTCACTACTTCATTTGGATGGGAAAAGTCCAGGTGACAAGGACAGCCATGTTTAATGATGGTTGAATTCTGTTGCCGTTTTTTTATTCTGTTAACATAGAGGGAAGAAAGTTTTTCCTGACTCTCCAATATAACTGACTTCCATGATAAACACTTTGTATTATAAGAGTCTCTTCCTTTGTAAAACCACAATTATTCATCTATCAGGCATGATATTGCAGTGCAAAGTCAAATGTGAACAATTTTATTGTGCATGTAAATATCTATGAGCATTTAAAAGGGGTAACTTTACGCTGCAACTAGCCCTGTTCAGACATATTTCAGTTTATATGTTAATGTTGAAATAGTTCCTGTAATCAATGCTTTTAGGATGAATGTCTGAGAAAGATATTCTTAATGGTTTTTTGCTGATGTGCAAGGACTTCTATTGTTTATAATTAAAAAACTAAAATAATTGATCTGCCAAGGGTAACACTAAATGAATAAATGATGTGACTGAATATCATCACCACCACCCCAGATCTCACCCAATAATGGTAGCGTATGAAAGTTATGCATTCCTGTTCCTTACACTTTTAATCGTTGCCTAACCCTGGTTAAGTTACAATCTTGCTGTTGATTTATGTGGCCATGTGACTTTATTGATCTAATAGTACAGAAATTTTAAGTGGTTCCTTTAAAAATCATCCAAAAATTGCCTTTTTTTTAATTGAACTTTAGAATTTTGTTTTTGGTCACAGAGCATGAAATAGATGTTTTGCTGTTGCATTTAGTCTTGCTGTAATTAAATGAATATGTTTTTCACATGTAATTTAAAGACATGAGAAGTTCATGAATTGTCTTTGCTTTTTTTTGTTATGTTTTGAGTTACTTTTTTTCTGAATCTTTTGTTGGAGATGAGGAAAGCAGCTTAGATTTTTACCAACCAAAAACGAGAACTTAAGAAAAATCATTTTTCTATTCATTTTTCATCCATGACTTGATCATATTTTATTTCAGTCCATTTAAGTTTTCATTGTTACACATCATGGCAAAGCTTGACATTAAATGCAGCAAGGAATCTTCTGCCTTCTTTCACTTATAAATATTTTTAAAGCTTATTTGAAATACACAGATCTACCCTCAAATAAAAAATGTAGAGCTCAAGGGATTCAAACAGATTTTTTTTTGTGTCAACTCTTTTTGAAATCAAAGAACAAGCTGTATTGGCTTTGTGTCTCACAGGTGATATGTTTCTTTTTTTCTTATCAGCACTGGATTTAGAAATGAAAAAAAAAATATGGTTATCGTCTTCCACCGCTGAAGGCATTCTCAAGACTTTACATATATCCACCAGCAGACCAATACACACTTAAGTAAATTCAACTCATATTTCAGAGCATTACAGTACGGCAGTCTGTAGGCGCTCAAATAATAACATTCCACAAATTTAGGTGGTGGACTGAGGCATTGCGTATGAGTTGCTTTCCCAAGGCAGTTACAACATGGGTCGTTGTTAGGAATTGAACCCGCGACCACTGGACGTGCTAACCACAGAGCCACGCTTCTCCACGTAGATACAAATTTTTTGTGATTATTTTATAGACAAGCTTATTTCATTTGAATTGTTTGGCCAGAATGTTATGATCCCACTGGCTTTTAATAGCAATTCTCTGGTTGCTTTGCTTATTGTTTTTTAATTTGTATATTCTTTAAATATTACTTCTTCTAAGCTTTTGAAAAACAATACAGTTATTTTGCAAAAGCTAGAATAAAAGGCATGGTAGGCTTTACTTTTGAATAATAGTTGCAATAATAATGACAGGCAGCAATAATATTTTGAAATGTAAATTAGATTGAGTACCTTTTTTAGAGCTTCAAGATTTCAGGTTAGGTGTCAAGTCAAGTAAAGTGTTTTTACCAAACTCATCAGTACCTTTTCAGGCGTTCATTATCATTAGTAGTGGTAGTTTAAGTGAAGTTGAAATTGCTCTTAGCTTTTCAAACTGAGGCCTATCATCAACTTAAAAATTTTACAAAGAATAGATGCATACCAAAATCTTCATTGCCCAAACTTAAAAGATGAGGGGGTAGGGTGCTAAAAGAAGATTTTTTTAATATGTTTGGGCTAAAGATATGTAAATCTTGTTTGCTTGAAGCTCTAAATATTATTTTATCTGTGGTGTACACAATTGGCGTTCAATGATATTTTGTTGGCTCTATAGTACTTTCATCATCAATCACCAATATTGCCTCTTCCTCCATGCCTCCTCTTCTATTTTACACTTATCATTTCTTTTCCATGCTTTCATTCCTCTCCTCTTTCTCTTTGTTTTACTCTCTCTTTCTCAACACCCAGTGCCTTTTTTTTCTCTGCCTTCTTTTTTACATCTCTTGCTGTCTGTCTCATTTGGACTTATCATACACTCTCTGTCTCTCTCTAACTTTCTCTCTCTCTCTCTCTCTCTCTCTCTCTCTCTCCAGCTCTATCTGTTCCCTCCCCCCCTTCCCTTTGCATACAGCTTTTTATTACTAAATGCTTAGTGAATTTAATCAAGCACTAGAATGCAAAGGTGTAGGCACTTTAGTCTGAAATTGCTTAAGAGCATGTCAGGTAAATCTGATATTTTTACTAGTTGCATTTATTACGTTTTTGTTAAGAAAAAAAAGAAAAAGACCCAAGAATATTGCCTTACAGATAAGTATAGCATAAAACATGACATGGATGAACTTTTGACTCTTCTCTTGAACCAATTCCAAAATATCAGTTAATAAACTTACAAAATATCATATGATATAAAATATCAATAATTGGGGTCCATAGACAAGAATTTCACAACTTTTTTTATGAGTGAATGAATGCATTGAATATTTTATTATAGCCCTACTACAAAAAAACTATATAAATTCCTGTAACAATGCGTATTTATTGTAACTAATTTGCCATGCGCATAAGTCATGTTAGAGATTTTGCCTACAATGCTTATTAAGCTGTTGTAATTCTTCTACAGAAAAAATGTGTATACATGTGTCCTAATATTATCAAGTATATTTGGGCATAGTGATTTGCACCATTTCAACATGCATTATTTTTGCTGGTTTTTTTTTTTAATGGTTTTCTTTTGCAAATTTTTAGATCATACTACTTAATTGTTTTTTTTTCCTACAAGATAGCATGTGTGTGTGTGTGATTGTTATTTTGTCATCGTTTTTTGTTTTATTTTCATTATTATTATTGTTATTGGTGTATATGTTTGTATTATTATTATTATTATAATTATAATTACCAAAGTATTATGCCCAGGACTTCATGAGTTTTAGCTAAGAATCTAAGAAAGACTGGGTTGTCAGTCTCAAAAGTCGCCATGCCTTGCTCATTTTCTCAGACTGTGTGAGATGCAGTACACTTGATCTGATGACGCAGGCTGGTTGCAGTGTTTTATTATGTCTAAATTCAGAAAATAAAGAAAATTGACTTTCCTTTGGTTTAAGGATAAAATTAATCGATCTTAAGACATGATACTGGAAGGACGAATTATTTTACCAGCAAACATATGGTATTTGCAGCCATATTTTGAATCTTTAGGGTTTGGCAAAAAATCACCCTTTTTTCTAGAGGGAATTATTATCATTATTATTATCATTGTTATTATTATTATTTTAATTATTATTATTATCATTATTATTATTTTTATTGTTATTAGTGTTGTTGTTATTGTTATCACTGTTATAAAGGATACAAGTAATATTATTACTTTAAAGAATTATTGTACAAAACATTTTTAGGCCTCATAAGAACTTCTATATTGCCTGCTGCTGCCATTTTAACTGGATTTGCTGATCATCCCTTTTCTGTTGTGTAAATAATTCATTCTGTTATTCTCAAATTTTGAAAAATCTTTACACCATGGATGACTTATGTTGGAAAAGTTAAAATTTTTTCATAGCCCACAAAGACAATATGAACCACATAGACATTGACCATTACACCTGGTATTGATGCCAGTTTTACTCTGCCTCTCATCAATGTTTAAAGTCAAGCCTAATCAGCTTTACTATACTATTTTTTTTTTACTTTAGAGTTAGAAAGGAAAAAAAAACAACTTTTATCTCTATATTTTAAGAAATTTAGATTTTTCATTTCTAAGCAATAGGAGAGGATGAATTTCAAACTGTTCGAATAGAAGGAGAAAACCTGTTGGGTAATCATATGTCAAAGAAGCTCCCAGGATCTGGAATGAACACTTGTTTGTCTTGAAAGATGGCCTGTTTCTATTATAATGAATAGAAATGGGTTATTCTCCAGTGTTGGAACAGAGGCATGATGAGTGCTAGTACATAGTAAGAGTACTGCATTGTTTAAATGAGGTAGATAACACAGTAAGAATATTAATAGTAACAATTTCTTTTTAAATAGTTTGCCAATATAATGAATGATATTTTGCAAATGTTTTAGACAGGCCTAATCTATTATCATTGCTCTTACCAAAGCGCACAATGATAAGTGAATGATTTTTGTGTTACTTTTTTTAAATGCTTTTATAAATCCATTTTTGAGGGGTAGCTGGAATATATTTTTCTATCTAATGCCAAGCAGACGGAATACTGCACTATATCAATAAGAATTCATTGTCTGTTAACATTTACAATTTCGTTTCATAGCTTTACAAAGCTCAACAAAAATCTGAGACACTATAATATACAATATAAAGACAGCATAATTATAGTCTTTTGTTTTGAATGTCTATATTCTTTTAAGATTTCAGAGGTGTAGAAATAAAAATATTTGTATAGTAAAGGAAAAAAATTTGTAAGTTTGCATCTTATCTATGAAACATCAGAGATTCAAAATATAACTCTCATAATTTATTGGTTTGTTTTTTTTTTAATTGTCTTTGACTGTAGACTTTTTGTTAGAAAAAAAATTCGATTTAAACCCTTCATGCCCATATGTATAAAATGTATGCCAAAATGCCGTAATGACATACCATGTACATCATGGGTTAGAGCCAGACTTCCCCTACATGATGTATACAATAGGTTGTACTTTATTGACTGAATATCTCAAAAGTATCAAAAATATTGTTAAAACTAACTAAAAGTCTGGAATTATAAATACTCTAAAAAATCGGACTTGTTTGTACATGTAATCGAATAATTGTGTCTACAGTTTGAGAAAGTGCCAAACTGTTGTAGTTTCCCTCATTGTTGAGCCTTTCCATTCACAACACACTAGCAATGGAGCCTTCAACAAGTTGTGTTGGCACTAGTAAAAAACAATCTTGGGGAGTTTTATATCATGAGTTTTTTTAATAATTTTACATGTCATAGAACTTCTTTTAAGAGATAGCAGTGAGGATGAAAAGTTTTATGATGACGCTGGAAGTGAGTTTGATGGATCTGAATATAGATCAAGGCCCAGCCCTAGGTCTAGTATTTCTGATTCAAACTCTTACGGATTCAATTTGCTAGCTCAAATGGAGCAACAGCCAATCTCAAAAAAAAATTCTGTTATAAAAGGGTTAAAATTATATGAGAATTATATAAAACGGATACTGAACTGCAATTTTGGTATAGGGAATGAGATTAGAGGTAAAACAAGAGTAACGTCCCTGTTCCAGAAGACAACACTCCAAAATACTATTGTGGTTATTGTAATCTAGACATAGATTGTAGGGTCTTATATTGGTAAGTTTCTTACTTTTATAAACGATTTGACATCTAGAACTTAAAAACTATAGAGCTAAATAAAAAGTTTATCTTCAAAATGAATCTGTCACATGAATTTTAAAAGATTGTAATATTTGTACTCATAAGATAGTGGAGAGACACCAGGAAAGCTCTGCTACTCTTGTTGAAATCTCATTCCCTATAGATAGAAAAGATGGTTTACTTTGTGGACTTTGGGAGAGAAAGTCAGGTTTGTTAGAAAAAAAAACAAACTTTTTTTCAAATCTTTTTGTGACTGCTCATGTATTTTATAAAATTTATATGTCTATTTCTTTTGAACAAGATGCCATCATTACCTATGATGTATGTCTTAAAATGTAAGGCTAACTAGAAAAAAACCTTTACCATAAGAATAAAACAAATTCTTTATAAAAGGAATTTATTCAGCAGATGTCAGGGTACAGGTACTGCAATGTGGGTTTCTGCTGCCGATCTTTTGATCATACTTTTTGTTTTTTTTAGTAAGTTTACATTATATATTATATTATATATCTATATTGGTATACAATGCTCACATACAATGCCGTCCCCATAAACTGTGTTTCTGTAAATTCATACTATAAGCTTGTTCACTGCAAGAATGCTGAAAATGCTTATATTTAATGCACATTATTTGTATGAATGATTTGATATGAGTACGTTATTGCTCATTTTGAAAATGTGTGTAGTAATTAATTTGCTCATTTACTTATTTCCTTTTATTTGGTTTGTTTTTTGGGGGGGGGACATCAATCCTTGGCATTTTGTAACTAGGTTTATTCCTAAATTTGTATGAGTTATTATTTCATAACTGATATCCTTTTCTTTCACTTTTCTGCTCATTTTGAAACTATCAAACTTATTTTTGAAGTGTTATTTTTCAAGTTTCACAAAAAGGGTATCCTGAACTTTACAGCTTGCTAAAACATTTTTTTTTTCTTGACACAAAGCAACCTTTCCTATAGGTTACTGTTATCTCACTTTAATAATATTGGGAAGGTAAACAAGCATGAACGTCAAATTTAGGAGGAAAAACACCTTTATTTTTTTCCATGACACTAAAACTAAGATTGAATGTGGCCGGTGGTGATTTTTTTTCTATTTACTTTTCAAAAATCTGCCATGGATGCCAATGCTTTCCGCATTCTAAAATAAAATTGTTTGCCAAATGAGTATAATTCTTAAAATCTAAGACATGTAGCACACTAACTTATGAAGCAAAGTGGATAGTGCATTTAATTTTTGTTTAAATCATGAACCTGTACAGATCATCTAAAAGGGACATTATTTTCTTTGCTTAAATTGACACACTTTTTAAGTCTTAGATTTTGTGCCAAAAAAAGCTAATTGTTTGCCAAAATGTAAAGGATTTCTGTAAATTGTTTGAGGTTTCTGTAAGCACTTTCACAAAATTTTGTTACCATTGGATTTCTTTTACTGCCCTGCTTAGGTCAAACAAAATGCAGTATCTGCGGTGTAAACCACATGATAGATACTGCATTTTGTTTGGCCCAGGCAGTACTGTGATAATTGTATAGTGAGATAATATGTTAATATATACGTCAGTTGTGAATGTAATCTGCAAGTTATGGTCAGGATTCTTAAGGGATGGGCATCTGTTTCATCTACTGTTGTATCTTCCAGTAAGAACACAGCAAATGGCACTTAATATATTTCAGTTTATGAATTAACATCACAACTGATATGAAGTACTTGGCTCTAGTGATACAAAAGCCACTTGAAGAAACCTAATAAGACTCCGTCAAACCTAGTCTCAATTCCCAAATGAAAGATCAATACATAAACCTGAATTTAAACAGTTTAAAAGAGATTTCAATTGAATTTTTATGGCTTTCCACCTTTCTGAAATCTTACTTTGGTTTTCAATGTCTTGGCGATTTATTTGCAGTTTCAGGGTGTAAGAAAGGAAAGCCTCTCTGTCCGAATGTGGAAGATTTGCAATCTTATTTTATTAACACATTTTCACTGTTCCTTTTTGAAACATAAAAACCCTGCTGGTATTCTAAAGGATTACTTAGTACTGAGACTGACATCTGCTTGACACTTGGAGATATTCCTGTCTGTGTGTATGTGTATCTCTCGGCTGTTTTATTGTCAGCTAGATTGTAAAGGCAAATATTTTGGCACAATGACGTGACTCCAGTTTAATATCGTATTAAGTTTGTTCTCTCTGATATGGTCTGTTTTTGTGCAGAAGCGAAACATAATGTAATAACTATGCAAACACTTTTAGAGTATGTTTTGCTTTTATAAGAAGGAAAATGTGCAGGAGTTTTTATGTGCTAGTATAAATTACTTACTTAAGGTAAATAGAATTCTCATAAACTTTGATTTCATACATTTTTAACAAAAATATTCTTCAAATTTTCTCTTTTAAAGCATTGGCAACCATACCATGACATCATTATGGCATGATTGAATTTGGCTGATAAAATCTGTTAACTTTACGTGTGCCTAACTTTTTTATTCTATTCTCTGCAATGCATGACAAAAAAATTAAATCTATCTTTCGCTAAATTGTTGACAAAACTTAAAGGCAGATTAAAGCTTTATTACGTTTTGAAGAAGAAAGTTCAAATCTTCCTTTACTCTAACACAAATTAATAGACCTGTCTGGTGTAAAACTAAAGAAACCCTCATCAAACATGGGGCTCTTGCAGGGATAACTTTTTGTGTACACTGACTGGTGCATAGCCTCAAATATATTACAGTTAAGCTAAATTTTCAAAGCTCTAATCCAATCATTATGTCTGCTTCAGAATAGAAACATGATATCACTCTAGCCTTACCTTAAAGAGCCTTATGAAGGCTTTGAGGACGATACTAAATTATAGAAGCTCTTTGGTGTGGGCAAATACCTCAGGCTAGAAACTTTTCACCAGCATTTATAAAGATTAGTCTGTAGTGAAGTATAGATTAATGTTTTTTTTTTAAAAAAACCTCTTTTGTGATAAAATTGAGTGTGATTGTTTTTAGCACAGATGAAGGCTTTCAAATAACTTGTTTGCGTGTGTTAAAAAAATTTGAAATCAAAGAAATGATTGTTAATTATTGTTGGTAGGATAAAATATGTAACTTGACATAAGTGATCATAAGCATGCTTCACTTGTAAAATCATAAATAAAGTATAAAGAACCATATTACACTTTTTGTCATTTATAATTTGTGTATTTACTTTGTATAATTAAAGAAAGAAAAACTTATTTTCTAGCATCCAGGGTGGTTGGTTGTTTGAATTTTAACGTCTCTTTTCAACTACAAGGTCATATCAGAAATGGCGCTTGGGACAATTGAAAGCGTGCTGCCATACTGTGATGTAAGG
>BMAT01006964.1:421144-434786 GCA_019649035.1 Elysia marginata
AGTAAGCAAGAAGTAAGTAAGAAAGCAAGCAAGCAAGAAATGAAGTAAGTAAGTAAGCAAGTAAGTAATCAAAAAGTAAGTAACTAAGAAAGCAACAAGTAAGTAAGTAAGTAATTAAGTAAATAAGTAAGTAAGTAAGCAAGAATTAAGTAAGTAAGCAGGTAAATAAGTATTTAAGTAGGTAAACAAGAAGTAAGTAGTTAAGGAAGCAAGAAGTAAGTAAGGAGGCAAGGAGTAAGTAAGTGAGTAAATAAGTAAGAAGTAAGTAAGCAAGAAGTAAGTAAGTTAGCAAGAAGTAAGTAAGCAAGAAGTAAGCAAGAAGTAAGTAAGCAATAATTAAGTAAGTAAGCAAGAAGTAAGTACGTAAGAACTGAGTAAGTAAGCTGGCAAGAAGTAAGTAAGTAAATAAGTAAGTAAAGAAGTTAGCAAGAAGTAAGGAAGCAAATAAGTCAGTAAGTAAGCAAGAAGTACGTATATAAGTAACATACTTAGTTATCTCTTTGATCTGTTCACTTCAGTGGTTTTATAACACATTGATTAGAACTATCGCCCAAATTTAAAACTTTTCCCTGACTAACCTGTGGACAACATCTGAGAGTATAGGCGTCTTGTACCCTGTTACAGAACCGGTGACTCTCTGGCGCAGGAAAGAAAGCGATGAAAAGTTAATTTAAAATTTAGAATACCTTACCAAACGCGACTAAGCATGTGTCATTCTTTCATTTTTAAAAGTGATGTTCATCATGAATGTATGTCTTTCACTATGATTTATATTCATTCACGTTTATATCATTTTTGAGCCGGGACTTGTAAAAGACAATATTTCAATTCTAAAGGATTCTAAGCTATTCTTATTTTTAAAAAAATGACTTAAAACTAGATTTTTATGGCTGAGAACTAGTGTTGTGAGTCTACAGTTTAATTTTTTTAATTGTTTTCCTAAGGACATCAACTCTTCAAAAATGTAAAATCAATAAAATATACCCCAGTAAGACCACTATCTTTTGAATGTTTGTTGAGACTTATATTAGGTCCGTGGAAAAAACCCATTATTTTCTTTTGAATTTTCATCTAAAAATTTTTCAACAAACTTTTTTTATAGCGGCACCAAATTTCCATGTCAGATGTAAACATTGAAATATAAATAACCTTTATGTACCTGAAACTTCACTGCTGTAAGTGTCCGAATGAAGTAGCCCACGCATTCTGTGGGCAACTTTGATCTGGCCTTTATGAGGCCGAGCTGCGTGCACCTCTGGAATAAGCGAAATTTAAATTTAATGTATAACAATTCTGCCAGGTAAGCTACAGCATACTAAAGAGGAACAAACAGGTTCTGCCTCTTCCCAATATTCATAAACTAATTAAGATAATATAATGCCGCAAACATGTAAAGTATTTTATATCAGTATAGTGGAGAGCTATATATTTTTTATTTCCCTGAACATTTATTGGTTATGGTAAGATTATGTATACCATCTTTGCAAACGTAAAAAAGAAGAAAACAAAAAAACCCCCCGATTTTTTGGCCAATTTCAAAATTTCATAGTTCATTTCAACATTTTAAAATGGCCTTTAAGAGTCTGAAAAGTCTCAATAAGAAAAGTAGTTGTATTAGTTCCAACAAACATAGTCTATTTTCATAATGCAAGGGCAAAAATCACAACATTATTAAGATTACTACCAGCTTCAACGGCTCCGTGTTTTTAAAACGTGCAAACTAAAACTTTTTCACACCATATTTTTAATTTAAAATCATCAGTTCTAAAACTGTGGTTGATTAGTTCTCTCAATCATCATCATCACCATGATCGTCGTCATCATCATCATCATCATCATCATCACCATCATCATCATCATCATCATCATCATCATCATTATCCTTATCATTATCATCATCATCATCATCATCATCATCATCATCATCATCATCCTTACCGTCATCGCTATCATAAATATCTATTATAAGCGGCTGTTGTCGGAGTCAAAACCTAAAATATTTAAGCCAAATGTTACGAAGGCTACTCTGCTCTGAATTAACTAAAAAGGAACCCAACTGATCAACATTCAACACTACATAATAACAATGCTACAGTCCGGCTCTTTGTATTAAATGGTACTGGTACAACAATCATCTTATCACTCCTCTCCTTACATCGACTGCAAAACCATGGACAAGGTTATGCCCGTCTTTCTCTTTCTTCTCTAGTAAATGTTTTTGGTGACGTATTTGTCTGTTTACTCTTTTATGTTTCCTCTTCCATCCTACCCGTCCACACCTTCCCATCTTTACCCCCCTCCTTCTCAAGGGTCTCGGGCTATGCCAACCAGTCTCCGTCTAAACAGTTCGTGCTTTACCAGGTTCGTGGCAAAGCTCAAGCCAGAAACTACAAGAATTCTTTCGTGTACAGCTACAGATTTATCACACAGTTTTAAAGTGGCGGCAAAATTCTGTCTACTTCAAAAAGCTTTAACCTTTCTATAAATTTCTAAAGACCCAGGTCTCTAGCCATGGGTACTCACTGCTATCAAAGGCTCTAGAAGTTCCTTTCAACACTTCCAAAGAAAAGGCGGCAACAACATCAGCCTGGCGCGCTATGGCCTCACTGCGCTCAAGAGCTGGGATAAAAAGACAATTCAAGATTAATAATTATAGTATCACTTCATTCATTCACAGATCAAACGTTCAAGCCTAAAGAGCTAAACCTTTACTAAACGTAAAAACATACCATAAGCGTACATTGATATTTTTCAATAGATGCTCCTATCAGTTTGATAGGGTTAAACAAAGAATAGTATGACCACAATGATAGTATTGCTGTGTTGCTGCTGCAAAGGCTTGTGTGGCTGCTGCTGCTGCTGTTACTACAACAACTGCTACTACTACTACTACTACTACTACTACTACTACTACTACAATGCTGCTGCTACTATTACTACTACTACTACTACTACTACTACTACTACTACTACTACTACTACTACTACTACTACTACTACTACTACTGCTACTGCTGCTGCTGGTACTACTACTGCTACTGCTTCTGCTGCTACCTCGTCCACTATTAACACTATTGCTACAACTGCATCATCTATTTCTTCTCCTTCTTCTCCTTCTTCATCTTCTTCATCTTCTTCTTCAACAACCACTGCTATCACCTTTTTCTTACTGTGACTAATACTTTTGCTACTTTTGCTTGTTATTATGTTAAAACCTAAATAAAGTCAATAAAGCAAGTCATAAAAACAATGAATAAATGCCACAAATGATTATGCACGTGATAAATATAATGATGGCGATGGTGATGCAAAAAAGGCAATAAGACTTTTTAAACAGAATTTAAAAGGCCAAATACGAGGATAAAAACAGCACACCATCTAGAAAAGATTTACTTTTTATGGCATTACATGAATATCTAAGCATGTGTGGATTTTTTTTATATTTCCGGTTTTCAATAATTATTTAAAGATATGGCGACAGCTCTCTTTCACTATTGCAATGTTATTTAATCGATTGCAAAAAAAAAAGAAAAATCATGACTTAAAACTATAATAAGATTGTTGGTTGGTTTTATGGGCTAATTGACTATTTTAAATAACAAATTGACAAAAATCACGACGCCATGTTTACCATATAGTTTATAGTCTTTTTCGTAACGTTAGATATGAAGGGGGCGTAAGTTTGTGCGTGAGGAAAGGGGCAGTGAATGCAATGATTGCGTGTCTATGCGGATTAGTTTCAATCTTCTTTTTGAACACGTCGCCGCGGCTTTAAAAATAGAAACAAAAATACTAAGCCCAATGATAATTATCTTCCACTGTTTGAATGCCGTTTCTGGCGCTGTAGCTGTTTGAGATTCTCGATTTCTAGCAAGACGTGCTGCTACAACTATCCTTGATGGCCGTCAGCGGCTTTCATGGCTAGACTTAGTCGGGTCTTAGGTATTAATAGAAAACTTATAGAATATAAAAAGAACATGCCCTGTTATATTTTGAGCGTCTTCCTAACTTAGCGCGAGTTGCATCCTACTCGGCATTGAGGTACCCGTTTTGGGGGGTCCATTTTGAGACCATCGTGTTTTATATTGCCACCCTATGTCATAAAGATTTTCTAGGCTTCTAAAGATAGAGTTAAATATCAAAGACGTGTATAGTGCTCGATTTAGAAAATATCATTACATTCGAATATATATATATATATTTTTTTTATATTATTAACAAAGTCATACCTTATCATGAACTTTGGAATCAAATACAAACAGGACTGGCGTATCCAACAGGACTAATATTTTCGCATTCTGCATCTCTAAAAGCAGAGAATCGTGTTATAATGGAACTAAGGTCTAAACTGCAAATATCTTTTCGTTGGATACGAGAAAACTCAGAGCTTTAAAAAATAATTCAAAGATAGGGAAAGGTTTGTAACACAACCTCATTTCATCTTTTTCTAAAACCTTTTGTGCTCAAACCAGTAATTGAGTATAGACATAGCTTTCTGTCAATTTAATCATAGTTGAGTTGCGCCGCTTGTAGAAGGGGCAAGTTGGCTAGTATACTTAACGATAGTATTTTAGCAACGCTGTTTTGGATAAAACCTATCGATTGAAAATGTACACATTACCGTTAACAACCAAACGTGTCCGCCGTTGTCTTGCGGATGGCAAAAAAACGTGAGAAACACAATATCACCTCATTTCGTTGCGGAAATACCTCAGAAAATTGTAATTTGAAAGCGTGGGAGGAAAACCTAAACGCTTTTTAATCTAATTCCTTAACATATCGAAATTAGGTTGATTTTTTTAATAATGGCAAGCCGAAAACCTGACTAACAATACACAGCAACTACTACTAATGAAGAGTGCTTAGGTTTAATTAAAAGTTACAAAGAGAAATATTTTCAGAAAAGTACAGAACAGATGTATTGGAACAAGATAGGAAGACAGAGACACAGAGAGGGGAAATGTTTATTTGTCTTCATTTAGTACACGAATATAGCTAGCTACATTATTTGTGTTCAATATTAATTCCCCTACTTATTTTAATAATTACGCCAATTCTCTTTAGAACCAGCTACATGTCAAAGTTGCGAACATGCTAGATGACAACTTATAGCCTATAGATTTTGTACTAATTTCGGCGACTGATTGCGATTTTCTTTTTTTATTTGTAAAGACTCATGTCAAAGCAGGAACTTCCTCTTTGTTGGAGTCTATCAGCGGTTATTGGTATCTATAACCCCATTCTTGGTACAAAAATCTCAACAGTTTCACGAGCCTGGCAGTTGCAAGGGGATTACGCCATAACCGTAGTCCATCGAGGAAAACATCGTATAATACTGAAAGTCCTAAAGCTTCAATGAAAACTTAGAAGCTTTGATTTCAGTGAAGATATAGGTGAGAAACTACCGCCTTCAAAAAGATTTTGCCTTACATTAATTTACTTAACTTTTTTAAAAAGTACTTCAATAGAAAGTACTTCATAAAATACTGAATATTAATATATAAAATACTTCATGCGTTTTGACATGTACTCTTTTCGAAAGAAACAGGCAAACGTGGTGCTGCCAAGGCAACGCAGCTAATTTCATAGAAAAGAATTGAAATACACAAATTTAGCAACAATATAAGTTACTGTTGACGCTTGTGAAACTAGAATTGAATGTTACACATGAATCGAGTTCAGCTAATCTGTAATCTGAGCCCACGTTCGTAACAACAGCAACACGCTACTAATATTGCGTCACTAACTGAACAATATTTTGTAGAGCGTTACGTTTTTGGTCAAGATAAATAAGATAAAGATTAGATGTTCAGGCAACTGTCAACCTTTGTCATGACGGTTTGGGCAACAATACATTAAGACATGTTTACGATCTGCGCGTTTTATTTCCTGGTCACCATAACGCTTGCTGAACGGATATTAAGTCACCCAATGCGCCATAATTATGATTCTATTTTTAATTGTAGCGAGAAAAAAGTGCTATTTTCTGCAATGAAAAATTGCTTAACAGTGGATTGGTTGCGTTCAGATTCGTCGGTCTATTTATCGGCTTAGCAAGTTTTATTTCTAGCTAATTAAACCAGTGATGAGGTAACAGACAACTTTTTAATCAACACCGTACTAATACAGGCGCAGTATGCATAATGTTATACTTAAAACATATTTATAATACAAGTTTGGTAAAAACCAAGTTTTAGAAAACATTATGATAACTTCCGTTTTGTATATGCTCATTAGTTGGTTTTTTATTGACTGTGGGAATAATAAATTATTAACAACAAAGTCATAACACGCCCACAATTTCATATTTTGTTGATTTCCTTGTTTGCTGCCCTTGTTGGGCACAAAACGTAATAAAATTATTATTTCAATTCAGGTCTTTTTTAACTTTTTTTGGACAATAAGTCTGCTTTATTGTAGGCCTATCTGTGTGAAATATATTTTACAATACTGATATGAGAGTCGGTCTAAGCAGGTTATTCAGGAAACAGAGAACATTGTAAATTTGCTCATGTGAGTTAACAGCGCAGCAAAAGTGTTTTAATTTTCCCTACATATGTGTGTAATTAATGGCACGTTAATTGGGTTTTTTTCATTTAACATTCTTTATCTTAACTTCAAAGTAAGTTTTGAGAAAGGAAACGAATATAAATAATAAAAATGAGGAGAATTTCGAGACTTTTAGATTGCTTTTGCGTTCAAGGCCTGAGTTTTCCAGAAGCAGGCGAAGTAAAATTTTCAGTTTAAATTTCTCATATTTATTCAAGAAAGCTCATAACTCAAATGACTGATGTCTTTAAAAAATGTATTTATTTGTAGCGCACATATATTCATATATTTGGGACCGCACAATCATTTGCAATATGACACGCGTTCGGTCACTTTTGTCCAAAGAATCAATGGAAATTGTGTCCTGAAAAGACTTCCGATTTCATTCACCAAAGAAATAAAAATATATGTAGGGTAGTTGCATGAACTTTAAAATTCGTTTAGAGCAGTCCCTATTAGGCATTTGGTAGCCTTTAGGCTTAAATTTAGCACTTGAATTTTTTTCTTCTGATGTACTCGAACCACGACCACTAACTATAGTATATCACTGACCACGACAGAGCTCGCTGAGGGGTACAGCTTTTTTATTTCTACACGTAAGAGAGGTTGGTCATCACAAACATCCCTATAGAGAAGCTCATGTCGACTGTAATCTTTTGGCGATGGCATTGATCAGCGAAAAGGGAACACCCGACAGATACACAATTATTGCACAATCAAAAATCTTTAATAGACGTCTTGAGAGTATTTCAAATGCAGTCAATCAAGCAGCTACGAGGGAAGGGTTTTTACACTCGGCAGGTCAAGTAACATGATATTGCAAGAGAAGTTGGAATGTCAAAAGAAAGAGCACACCACTGTAAGGCTCTTCCATGAACTTTAAAAAACTATTTTAAGTAGTTCCCCTTAGGCTATGATGAGATTTTGGGTTTAGATTCAGCACTAGAGTTACTCAAATAAACTACCTCGCACACAGAAAAGTTCCCTGGTGAGCCGACTTTTTGGATTTTACACACTAGAGAGGTTAGTCCTGAAACAGCCCCACAGAAAAGTCTAATGATGAAAGATTTTAAAGATGCGAAATTAGCAGTGGAGAGAAGTAGGCTTTAAGTGGAAATGCCCGAAATGTCTGTCTTTAGTATGATTCGAACCTCCGACTTATAGTAGTTTCGACATCCACCGCCTTGCCTCTTGGAGAAACAAGGCTTATACATGGCTTATATAATATTGTTCTCGCAATTAATGCTTACTTATTAAAAGAAAAAGCAAAGAAATACATCGCGCGCTAAACTCCTGAAATGACAGAGAAAGAAAAGGGTGAAACACTTTTTAAGCAGGTAATCACCGGAAAAGAACTATGGGTGTACCATTTCGACTCACACTACAACATGCTATCAATGGAGTGCACACGCAAGAACTCGTTCTAATCCATGGGCTCAAAGTTGTAGCCTACCCTGGCTAGAAAAGCTATGCTCGCAGTGCTCTGGGACTCCAAAGATGAAATTAAGTACTCGTATATTGAACTTTCAAAACAAATCAAGACAGTGTATGCCTACTTAAATTAATACGTCTAGACTTTGCAAAAGCTGAGAGCCAGGCTCAAACATGTGTATCTTGGAAAAAATGCAGTATAGCAGGATGACAACGGTGAAGACGTATTAAGAAATTTCGAAATTTGACCCCATCCATCTTAAAGCTGTCTTGCCCAAAGTAATTATAAAGAGCGTTTTTATAAAGAGCGTTTTTATATAGCGCTTATCCACTAATGTGCTCTAAGCGCTTTACATGGGTACTCCGACAGGCCATTCCCAACCAAAGTACCTTCTGAATCCACAGAGAAGCAGCAAGTTAAGCGCATCACTCTATCATTCTGCCAAGATCTTTTACTGCCTATAGCCGGGTACTCGTTTAACGCATGAGTGAGGCGAAGAAATGTGTGTAAACGTCGACCTGCCGAAAGCAGGACTCGAACCCCGGACCTCTCGATCCGAAAGTCGAGCGTCTACCACTACACCACGACGCCACACAAAGAATTTTTTTTCTTGTTTCCCCGGAAAGAGTGGCTTAAAAGCAACCATTACAAAGGTGATGAAATTGTTCAGTCCTATCTTCGGATTTGGTGCACACTGCGAACTTTTTCACCGACGGCATGAGTCAACACATTCGTCGTTGGCGGGTTTGCTTCAATGAGAATGAGGCTTAAGTCGAGATACTAGGTATGCATTGCATGATCTAGGTATATTCCTTTAGGTATATTTCCAATGAAAACACCTCAAGGGAAAAAAGAAGCTGCCCGCAATATTACATCAAGTTCAGCTCGTCTTCGTTGATGAGATAAGTCCCCGCAGGACTTTTCACAAGATTCATTAGTCATTGTAAGAAGATGTCCCGGATTACTGAAAACATTCTGAGCAAGGAAAATTTCCACAAAGCTGGTTACTTGCGCACACGTAATTGTTAATAGGACTAATTTTACTCGGAGAATGACCCTGGGTACAAATTTCGAATGTAAAGCAAAGAGTGTAAAATTCAGTCTCGTAATGATCTAGATGGGGATAACAAACGCCCGATGCTTTTGGTGCTGCAAGAGCTTTTTGTAAAGTTTGCATCTGCAACCCATGCATAAATTTATACTTTTTTCATCAACCTTGTTAGCTGTAAATCTAGTATCAAGCTGTAAGTCTGTTAGTTTACGGCAAAGAAGAAAAATGAGCACGGTGAACGAGAAACTAAGCAGAAAAAAATGGTGTGTACGTATATTTTTAATTTAGCCAGTTCTTACCTTCACATCCAATAGAAGCGATGAACTGGGTTCCGTTGATCAAAGAGAGGCCCTGGAGGAAAGGAATCCAAATTAATTGTGTCTATATTTTCTAAAAGAAAGGAGTTTCACGTGGTAGATGTTTATTAAGCCTGTAGACAATGCCTTTCTATCTTGAACTGAAAAACCAAATTCGCACCCAAAGGATGTAAATGCTATTTTAGTTACACATCACACAATGAACAGACATGGTGAACAGCCGACAATAAAAAAATCATAAATTTAGTTTTTGGAAATGCGAAACAAAAAAATAATGTAGATAACCACAGATGTACCAATCATAGTTGGAAAGTAGATGAGAGTTTAAGTAAAAATGGCCAAGTAATATCGCTTTTAAGTGAGATTCAAACCTTTAACCTTGCTGCAGTTTCGGCATTTAAGAGATAGTGTGGGTTATATCCTTCGGAAAAAAGGTATACTAGCGAAATGCGATGTCAAAGAAACATTCAAATCTTTTTCAATCGATCCCACAAGAAAAAGACCAAAAATATGAAAAGCCGCACAATTGCTAGTAGCAATATTGCTAGAATTTAAGTCTTTGATCATACCACGGCAAAATGTTTTTGAGTGTCCTTTAACATGATAAGATGGGCTCAAAAAGAAATTAGTGCTAAGATTCCTTTTTTACCAGATCAAGACTACAGGTTTGATTGATAACCAAAGGATAAGTATTGAGCCCAGCACTTATTGCGTATTCAGGTCAAGCCTAAACGACGCGCCAAAGGCTTGAATAATATCATTAGGCTAATCTCATCAGTCTAGAACGAAGATTTAAAACTTCAAGTTTAACTTGTTCATAACCAGTTATTGTCACTTGGCCACTCATTTTACCTGACACCTCCACAATGCACCACTAACTGTACTTACCTCTTTTGGCTTGAGTTTGATGGGTGTTAGGTTATGTGACTCCAAAACCTGATGATGACAAGAAAAGATGGTTAAAGAAACAACACGTTGATATAAATGTTGATGAAATTTTTCCGCCATTTGCACAAATAATGATTAATTAATTTTTGCCTAGACTCTCATTAGAGCAGTCAAACGTTTTTTTTTTAAAGTTAGGAGCGATTTCACAAGTAAACTTGGTAGCCAGGGAAAGATAATAGAAGATAAGATTAGGTAAAGCTGAATAAGTAACGTACAAACTTCGCTTCAGCCCAGCCGCTTTTCGGGCTCCACATCTTGCCTTCTCCTATGAGGCCAAGGGCGAGGTGAGACAGAGGTGCCAGGTCGCCACTCGCCCCAACTGTGCCCTGCTCGGGTACCCATGGTAAGCACGATGCTGGAGAGGATTAGAGAACAGTGGGTTTAAGTTTGAACACACTTGACATATTGCTTTAAGATTGTACTGGGCATTATTGAGGTCTTAACCTCCCTGCACAGAAAACGCTAGCTCCTCACTAATGCGAGTACGTGTAGGCGAGTCCTTGTCTTCGCGAGCTTGTAGTTTACATGTAATTGCATTTATTGGTAGCTCGCTTTTACTGTGTTTCCCGCTTTAGAATGACAATGAGTTCATTGGGAATGAGATTAGAGCGCAAATTATCTTTCCTGTTGGAAAACTTTCTCTTTGAAGTAAAACTCCTTGTGGGCACTGTAGGCTATAATGTAGGGCATTTGCTTTGTCGTTTTACAGATGCTATAATCAACCTATGTTACATAAGAGAATATGCTCCGCAAACTAGTCAATTTTCAACATCTTAATGCGAACCCTATCAGGCTGCATTATCGATAGTTGGCCATTTTTTTTTAAGTTGCAAAGAAGGCCAAAACCCATTTTATGGTACCATCAGGCTACTAACCATCAGGTTAAAAATTTATTTTTAACTGAATAGGTGTATATTAAAGGCCAGGAAAAAATGCATGAATTTCTGAAGCGTCTTTAACAGCTATATTGCTGTTTTAGAAAATACGTTTTTAATATATCAAAATCTAAAAACTTCAAACGTAGTCTCATATGTTGATTATTAAATTTTGCCTGTTTCCTGAAAATTTTTAGATGATACTATGATTTTTTAATATAAAACATCATATTTGTCTTTAAAAAATCAATTTAAAACAGTAATAAAATTCATATCGTTGAAACCTGCATGTCACCAACCCGTTTTATTTTCGGTAAGCTACGCGTGTGAAGATTTTTCTCATCAACCTGACTTCAGAAGAAATTATTAAGTTCAGTGAAAGCATTACCTTTGAATACAAATATAAAATCAATTTAAAGGTCACACTTGGTATATTTTATCCCTTTGCCATAGCACAGTGGTATGAGAGTTCAAGCATTAAGTTAACCTAACAACAACAGACTAGATAATTCGCATATTCTGGCCCAATCCTGTACTCTCCTCAAGGAAATACAGCTGAAAATGAAATATAATTTGAACTCATGGCTGTTTAGTTGACGAACAGAGTAACAAACAATGGTAAACAGTGTGAGCATGAAAACTCTTCACGTTTTCTGCAAGCCTATGAGGCGTTTACATAATATGATAAACTGAAAAGTTGGTGGTCACAACAAAGATTTGAGTGGAATTTAAAAAAATATGATTATTTTGGCTATGATATGAAGTTTTAAGGCATTTTCTTCAAAATGATAATGATGGTGGCGACATTTGGGATAGCAGTCGTGTTGGGGTTGCTTATGATGATAATGGTAGGCCTAGTGCGGATTTTTTCGCTGTGGTATTTTTGTTTGTCTTTTACCATTGAAGGCAGCGATCATTTTTTCCAGTGTTTCCAGAGAGATTCCACTGTAGCCTTTGGCTAACACGTTAATTCTCAGAGCCAACAGCATCTTGGTTCTTTCAGGGGACAGACCCGACCCGACACCTGTTAGGAAAAAAAAAGAATAAACTTTGAGCAGGGAAACAAATTAATCCAACGGACATCAACCATAAGCTTCAGATGTCAAAGACCCGCGCAGGATTCGCAAAGATTTCCAGATGTACGTATATAAATTTCATCATTGACTGCTTTTAAATCAGGTCTTAAAACCCACCTGATGCAAGTCAATTTCTAGATTTTTTCGGTTTCCCTCTGAACAATATGGTAATGAATGAAAGTTTTGTAAGTCTGTAATGAATGGAATGTACCTTTATAAAGGAATGTATTTGCTTCATGTTTAATTCTAATTGTATCGCCTTGGGCCTCAAATTGAGGGAGAGGGCGTGATATAAGTAAACTACATTATTATTTTTATTATTATTATTATAAATATTTAATTTCTACCAATCTTTTTTGCATATTATATTACATTATTCTCTGTAAGGGTTAGCAAAGGTTACGGTAGGATCCGTTATTTAAATTTATAAATCAATGATAGGAATAGAGGTACTTTTAGATACTATACTGTTATTAAATTGAAATTGCTGCGTTAAAAATAGTACAAAAAAAGTTGTCAAATCTAAACGCAATTACACAAAAAATATCGTACCTGCAGCGTGCGATCTTATAAGATTTACTTGCAATTCTCTGGAAAAGAAATGATAAAACATTTTAACCTTCAAGTATTAAGGCGACATCAAAACGCCTCGCAATTTTAATCACAAAACAAAACTATTCAACGTCTACATTGATATTATTTTTACCACAACGCAACAAACCGTGAATAGTCTCTTCGCGTCGACATTGAATATAAACAAGGACAAAACTTAATTATGTGCTACCAAAGTTACCGCTAACACCATTGCAAGAGTTCTTTTGTTGTTGTTACTATTGAAGCAAATGTTCCTGCTGCTGATACTTTAGGTACTTTGAACAGGAGTCCTAAGTATCCATTGTCTCTTTCGTGGAGTAGACTTTTTCCTAGCTTACTGTATATTTACTTCTTTCTCCTCTTTTGTCATTGTCTTTTTTGTCGGTCGTATGCTAAGCTCTTGGTATGGTAAGTTTATCAATATCTTCATTATGGTTTTACCCCTTTACTTGTGTTCGTAAACCCTCTACTCTCTCTTTCCTTTCATTGCTCATAGGTATAGATATTTTGTTTTGTACTTTCTTCACGGTAGGACGACTTAGCACTTTTCTCGATTTAGTTCATCCTCTAGTCTGTAATACTATTAGGGTCTATTTTGGTCTCAAACTTTTGTTATTGCACACTCTTCAGCCATACGTCAAAATTGAATTTTCCTACGAGTTTTTGTGTACGGCACTATTTTGCGCCACTTTTCTACTATGTTTGTCATCTTGCTGCGTTTGCGCTTCCTTGATCTGCGCTGGAAAAAGGTCAGTCGTTCTTTATCTGTCTTTTTCATTCCAGATAGGTCTAGATCTAGA
>BMAT01006968.1:27931-45953 GCA_019649035.1 Elysia marginata
GCTTTTTGGGTCCCACAAGTGCCGTGCGTTTAACCGGATACTACTGTAGTAAACATGTTGAAATTGATTTGAAAAATTATTAAATTAAAAATTTAAGGGGCTTCCCATTATATTGATGTTGTGACTCTGTCGTTTGTGATGAATTGAAAGACAAAGTATTAAAAGGGATAGCTGCTTAGCATTAGCAAAGAAAATAAGATTTATTTTAAAAAGTTTATTTTTACCATAATCTATTTTAAAGTTAATCCACACCAACATGTATTTTTAAAATATCTTAGAATTAAAAGAAAAGAAAAAAAAGTTTAAAAGCTGTTTGTAATACAGTAAAAAAATTTATGAAAAAAAACTCTATCATCACAAACAGCGAATTCAGAACCCTTTTGACACAGCTTCTTTCATATCTGTAAAATCAACAGACCAGAGCTTAATTTAGTCTAGTTCAGAGAATCTGCAAAGATGCAAAATGTTATCTGAATGAATTTAAATAAAGGGATACCGGATGACTTTGAAAACAAACATGAAACTGAACCCACTTTTCCTAGCATTGCATCTTGTATTTTAGAAAGAAAAAAAACTCGGCATAGACATATGTGCAATACAAACAATAAAAAAAACCTGAAGGTTCAAATCCCTGAAAATACCATGTGATTACAAAAAGATTAGCAACAAAACCATCTCATATTACAGGTCAGAGCTCCACTTCACAGATTATCATTCTGAAGAATTTTTTGAGGAAAGAAAAGCTTAGCAGATTTCACAGAATAATGGACGCATATTATTTTTAAATCTCGGAGTCGGAACGACCTAGAGAAGGCTTTAATTTAATTTTAAACACTTCTGGTGGCGAAAACGTAGGCAAAGTTATTGATAATCATCAGCTGGATTTAGATCTAAATTCTGATCTATATATGATAAAAAAAGAAAGGCAAAATGTCAGGCTTTAAATCTTTTTATGGTTAACTTTTTGGTAAATATATAGAATAATACCAGACCCTGAGCAAAATGAAGACAATAAATGACTAAGTATACAGTTACAACTTTTTCAAGAAGAGTATAGATCTAATGCAAACCCCAATAACGGCTAATATCTAAAAAAAAAACAACAAAAAAACTTCAAATGAAAAAATTCAGCATAGTTCGGCATAGTAAATTGTATAGAAAAAATTTTCAATTTAAATTATCATACACTGATACAGACATACTGTTTATGATCTAGATCTTAGTGGTATCTATTAGTGTTAATTAAATTGGAAGGAGTTTGTCACAGGAGTGCCACCCTAGCCAACTATAAAAGCGTAAACTTCATGGTAAGACCCCTAGTCCTTTGGATTTTTTGGAAGGATTTCCACACAGGGGTGCCACTATTGAATATTGATTATTATTAAACATTACACTTCATTGCCCTTTATTTCGTCAGCAATGTTGTTTATGATTAAAAATAACACATTTCATTGCCCAGGACTCTTTCATTCTAAAAAATCAGAGAATTTGTTACAAAAAAACTTAGGCTTGAAATAGAGTGGCGCCCCTGTGTGGAAATCCTTACATTTTTAAAAATGAAGCATCCTGTGCAATGAGATGTATCATTTTTAATTACAAAAAAATTACTGACGAAATTCAAGGGTAATGAAGAGTGGTTTTTAATTAAAATAAATAGTGGCAACCCAGTGTGGAAATCCTGTTGTTAAATTAAGTTTTCACCTTAGTTACAAATGTCTTTTGTCGAAAAATGACAAAAGCATACTTCCACTTAATTAGGAGCCTATATGCTTTCTGAAAGTTTGACAAGCAATCGGTTAAAAAAGCAAATTAAGACCACTAATTTTACTTTTTACTTTTGGTAGTCCTGAAATTTTTTTCATACATTACCTCAAAATTAAAAGAATAAACTTCTAGAATCGTGTATTTCAAACAAGACAGGCATTACAAATGCTGCAAATGTAGATCTAGAATCTAGTAATAAAAAGTAATATTCCCTAAACATCCATAATGGCAGCTCAATAGTCTCAATATCACTCATGAGACCACTGCAAACTGAGGCGTGCTCAAGCTCTCTACTTAATTCTAGATCCTGGGTAAGATTCTCCAGAAGCAAAGAATCTAGATTTTAGATCTATCATTCTATGTCATTGCAAACATTGGACTCAAAACATCTTTTTTCCTTACTAGCATAGAGCCAAGATATGGATACAAGCAGTCTACTGTTTCTACTTATATTATAAAGAAAATGGAATTGGAAGCGACCTCCGCGAATATAGCCTGTGGATCTAAAGCTAGTCTTGACGAGACTTCCAGATCTAGACTAATCACAACAAATGGATTGTTTACATTGCCGCCATGTTGTATAGATCTAGAGCACATGGTAACGGTGTGCAATTGAGTTCTGATAATTTCATTATGAAAATACCTGACTGGTTTATATAAAAAATAAAACTCTAACTTAAAATCTTTAGGCACCGACTAAGCTTGGGGGTTGACTTGAAAGTATCCGGCTTCTTCAAAGGAAGTCTGCGAAAAGCGTTGTTTGTAAACAAAAGCCAACGACTCGATCGAACGACTATCAAATAAATGCTCAACTTACGTGCGAGGTAACTGCAAGGGAGGGGCTCCTTTCCTCTGAAATATACCATCAATGAACACACCGTTTTTACCATTACATTTCATGAAAAAGTTGGGATGGTCATTGAAAATCTCCAGATGCACACGAGATATGAAACTGGAGTGGCCCATGTTGACATCAACATCGCCTTTACTGCTATTTCGGCCGATGGTTATGCGTTGCTTCCTCATTGTAAACTCGAAGTCTCTGCCTTCCAGCCGTGCAATCGCAGTCCCAACGCAATCTGGGCTCCATGATGTTCTTGTTGGACTTGTAGGAGCTGATTTAAGAGCCAACAAGGCAAGAGCGTGGTTGTTCGTCGGTTGTTGTATTCCAGACATATCAAAACCTTGCACGGCGAAAGATGGCAGCTCATGGATAAGAAAACAACATACCCTGAACTTCTGTTTACATCCAATAGCAAGCCCACAATGCATTGCACAGACCATGCCGCGTGCTAATCGCTTGATGGTATCGATTCTTTTTGTTCTTGTCGGAAAAGAAAAAAAGGAACGGTTATTATTTATGAATGCATTAATATCCATGCTCTTTCCCACAAACCTAGGACTTTTTTCGGTAAAAAGTGGGAGTGAGATAAAACTAGGGCTAAATTCATGATTTCAAAGAGATTTTTGAAAATAAAGATACATGGATTCATTCCTTTAAGGTAACACATGAAATATAAATTCGAGATAATTATGTGACAAATGAGCTAGAAATGGCACAACACTTCATTGTTAACTTGGATTTAAAAAAAAGATAGTTTCTTGATATGATAATAATTTTAATGCTTTTGCCGTATTTTCAATAACTTTGAAAGAACAGAGAATAATGAGCAAACTATTTCCTCAAATAAATTAACATGGTACAGGCACTTGTAAAACAGGCATAAAATCAGTGAACATCTGTGTGCATCTTCCTGAAATGTCTTGTTTCTAGAGGGATTCAGGCCTTTAGAAAATCAAACCTGCTTCCCCCCCCCCAACCCACCGCTCGATTGATTATCATGAAATTTTCAGATGGTTATTTAACTGCCTTAGTAAGGTAGGACAACACACCCGTAGATCTATTGTTTTGGACTGTTTTTTTTTAGATTGGGTGGGAATCCCACTATTGCATATTTGTACCCAATTAATGCACTAACCAAGAAGAACTATATACTCTTATACTTTAAAGAGGAAATCTTGCTTGCTTTTTTTCTCAACCTGTCTGGCAATCTCATAAACAAGAAAGAAGCTGAGTGACACGAGTATTCTTTATTGTGTTAGACATGATAAAAAATTTATATAGCTCTAAGAAAGGAACGGAACGTTGTATTTGGGTGCGTTCACCTCAAAAGTGCATACTTAAAGAGATGGTGCCACATTGCTATCAGATCTCTGCTTTTGTGTGACTATTGTCTAAAACTTTCATAAAGTATATTGGTGGTTTTTTTTTGTAAATTAAATTTAAAAATGAACATAGCATTTTCTTTCTGTTTGTCACTATTACAGAAAAAATATCAACACTGCATGACTTAAACGTACTTATTCGTCGAGGTAATTAAAACGCTTCATTCAGAACGGCTTTTGCTTTATAACGTGTGGTTTGACTCTCGAAAAGAGCAGTAAATGTGCTCGGGCATGTAGATATGATATTAGAACCTCGCAACTTACAGGCACATACATTGTGGATGCATCTTTTTTATGGTGAAGATACGATGACAATCGCTGAATGGCGTAGAGGCGAAGTTTTAGTGCGCATGGCGGTGACTGTTTACCTTATTTAAACCAGACTTTGTTTGCCTCAAATATTGGAAAAAATATTTCAGTTTTGATCATTCACCTGGATGAAACATTCCAGCATTTCCGAAGTCAGCCGTGAATAATAGTAATAAAAATGTTGAAAGAAAATAAATGTTTGCAAAGTACTAGTATCGACTACTGCTTTCTAAAATAGTACCATCCAATTTCATGAAATCGCCATGTTCTGAGCCAGGCTGGGCCATGCGAGGCAGAGGCCACGGCTGAGCCAGTGGCGACCTAGATCTCTGACCTGACCCACTCAGTTGTAACCTGCTGCACCTTAGGGCTTAGGCCTAGCTAACACCGTCAATGCTAAAGCTAGACAACAAGGCCTAGGCCAAGTAAAACTGCAGACTTAAAAAGGTGAATGAAAATTCCTGTCTGTGTCTCCTCAGGTCGCACCGGGCGCGCACACTGAAAACAAAAGCCGGCAGTTTTGCACTATTTCACTATTTGTATTTGTGTCCATGGCTTGCAAAATTAATACATGAAATATTTTGAGAAAATCTAACAGCCTATAGTTGATGTTTAGTTTTGCCCCTAATCGAGCCTTTTGTTTGGTTTTTAGCTTAGTTACTTCATCACGTTTTTTTAAAAAATTATCTTTGCTCATGCATACATGTTGGGGCCTACCCCATTTCGTTATATAAAGGCTGTAAACAAAAAATATTAGTGGGCGCTAATTAAATGTATGTTCTTTATTTCATTGCGAGAGTCTAGTAAGAATCGAGGTTACTCTAATTGTCTTCTCAACTAAAACGAACAAGCCCAGCAGCGAGAAGTTAACTAAGTTGAACGTAAGACCAAGAGCTCTAGGCCTACTGGTCTAGCTAATTTGAGTTTTTAGTAAAATTAGAATCGAACTGATCTTATCTTGAGATGGCGGCTCTCTCAAATTATATTGAAAGATATACATGTAGATATTTTTTGCATCTAAAATCCATCATTAAAATTCTTATAAAAGTACCAGTTTGGTCGAGATGGTGAGTGACCAGTTCTTTAAGACTTTAAGAGTGAGTGTTGCATTTTCTACACCTCCTTTAGCTTTATAAGCGAATTGCAAGGGATCCATGCGATCGGCCACAGATGTAGTAAGGTAATTACATACAATTTTCTCTAAGCTCTTACAAATTACAGATGATAATGCTATTGGTCTAAAATCATTCAAATCTTTTGCGTGATAACTTTTAGGAACTGGAATAATGGAGCTTGTTCGCCAAACCCGTGGTACATAGTGGAAATTAAGTAAAATCTGAAATAAGTCACGAAATACAGATGAGAGTGAACTAGAACATTCCCGCAAAACTTTCCCTCCTGCGGTCCAGATGGGGTAGATCTAGGAGGGACAGTTTTGGAGCTTGTTGCAAACAGTGGTTGTTCTCAGAATGTTCAATTATGTGGCTGTATCGTTGAAATTTGTCCAGTGAAGCAAGGTCTCTGAGTTTTATCTCAACTCGGCGGTCACCATTGATGCGAGGTAGAAGTGTGGTATGTCAAACTTCAGATATATATAACTGTTGCAACGCACTACACTTCCATTTTACTTGTAGCAAAGAACGAAATCAGCAACCATGAACGTGCGACCGTGTTTGGAAATAGCTACATGTAAAGATGATACTCTTGGATTATAAGCAAGGCGCCTGTTGATGAGTAAGACCATCGTGGTAAACAAAGGTCCATAACCTGCTTTGTCTGACGCTGTAAAGTGTCCGCCCATATATTTCATGTAACTGTGCTCATGTCGACATTTTTGGCAGAACTGAAAGAAAGCTTAGGTTAGACAATACTCTCATACTTCCATCCTGGAAATGCCTTTGTTCCAAATGATGGCGTAGTTTCTACAGTTGTCTCCAACTTGCGCAAAAGTTTCAATGAAAAAGCTCAGTATTTTCATAAATATTATCGACCCACACTGCACCATTGTAGTAAACACTACCGATCTTTAAATACGACTGACTGCTGCCATAGCAATTTCATTGTCCTTTTTAGATCTTTTACAGTTCAGGGTGTATTTCTTTTGAACTAAGTTGTGCTTCCTGCGATGTCAGTTGTTATGTATTTGCTCTATACAATGTAGAATTCCTCACATCCACAATTTTGTGTACTTGTCTCTTTTCTCACATACCTTGCACTCATCGTTTCTGATAATTGCTATGGAAATATTTCTATTCTTGAAAATTGCTTAGAGCAAACACCTTTGCATCTTTGTCAAACTGGAAACTTCAGAAATGGCAAGAACACCTGGGCCGCCCAGACTCAGATAGTTGAACCCAAGAAAGCCTCAAATTGCTGGTCTCATTGTATTTTCTTTATACTTTTTTTCTCTTTCGTTGTCCCTTTTTATATTTGCTATACTTTTACTGACAGGGTGCAAGATTTACCCAATTTTCCTTTCGGGCCTCATCAGAACTATAATGGGGTGAGCCGGTTCTGCTTAATCTGGTCAAGATGGTACTGTATCATTTTAAAAAATCTGGTATAAAGCATAATTTGTTTCCACTTAGGAGTTCAATACCGTAAATTGACAATGAACCGTTGAGCGCCTCGGCTTGTCCTGCCCACAAAATAAAATACTTAAGGTGAAAGTAAGGCATTTCATAATCACAATACGAGGGGTATTGTGATTACAGGAAAACAAAACCCTATTACGTCTCGGTTCTTTAGGGAAGGGTATGTTTAAAACCCTTGACCTAGTAAGCTAGTATAGGCTTTATGTTGTCACCTATGTGACCGCTATCGTTGGTTAAAAGGGAAGCACAATAAAAGGGCATTGGTGGAATTCAAACCACATAAACTTTCGATCTGGCATGCAGCCTGCCGGTAACAACTCTCTCAAAGTGAATGCTTCTCAGGATGGTACCCAGCACATTTTAATCACGAGTTCGCCTATCAGAGATGATTTTAAAAAATTCTATTTGCGAGCCACTCTTGATTTTCGACAGAAGTTCTGACATTACGACACGCCTGCACCCTGATCAATACCCACATTTAAAAATGCTATATGTTTTGTGAGCCCAGTTAGCCTACCAGTGTTGAAAATTGAAGAATCGTGTCTTTCTATCCAATATAATCAAAGCTGTGACGCATCATCCAGGCGCTCATCAATATGCTTTCAATTTGGTCAAGTCACACCCACAAGCAGTTTCTCTCGTATAACAGCTTCAAACAGGATTCCACAGGATACTCCATGTTTGGTAGAGAGCCAAAACTTCATTTTGATTACAATAGTCATGCTGTGTTCAAAGTCTCGAGAGCTGACTATTATCAACGTGAAGAGCGTGAAGAACTTGGTCTATATGACGAGTGCGTTGAGGATAGCACACAGGCTACAGGAATTAACATGAAATGCTGTGCCAAACATGCTCGGGGGCCTAGCGCCATGTTTCCGGCCAGGTATCACTACATATTCTTTATTTAACATTCCACTCAATGGATTTTTATAGTAGCCAGATCCGAGCATTCTATAAAATTGTCAACCTCCTCAAAACCGCAATCAGAGGGAGAAAGAGATCAAGGCAAAGCACGTTGCTTCTAGAGCAAAGTATGATGGAAGATAACTTTGACGGTGCGTATACCAAGTAGGATTCGAAGGTCTAGCTCGACAATACGTAAACCATACCGGAGAACGATGCTAAAAGCACCAAATGTAAACCTTAGAATGTTGAAAATAGACGTGAGAGTCAAAGCAAAGACTGCGAAGTTCAACATGACTTTTTCCGCGCTTGAGGTTCAGAAACAAGAACCCCGCTTAAAACAAACCTGGAACGAAATCAATGTTCAGCCCATTGTGGTTCAAATTCCAGATTATCATGGCATTCTTCTCATAGTTATGCATTCACCTACGTCAGCTCCTTCTATCCATGTTTTCTCTCTCTCTAGTTTATAAGACTAAGAGATGTCAGAACTGAGAGGGGGTATTAAGGGCAGTGTCTGAAAGCTATTAGTTTCAATTTTTATGTGTCAGGGAATTCTTCTAAAATTTTGGGGGGTAATTTTTTGTCCCAACAGCCTACACCAAAGCGCATCGGGTTAAATTAAAAAAAAAAGTATTAAACTATTCATCGTGACCAACGTTTTATTGATTTTCTTCCACAAAGAAAAAAAGCAATGTGGTGCACGTTTTAACAGGACAGTCCTGTCGCAGAGCAGCAGATGTTCTCGGTAATAATACATTCTACCACGGGTCCGGGCAGAATTGTTTCGGGAAAAAAGTCCTACTAGGAAAGGGGCTTTAGCGTTTTCCTTAACTTAAATTCGTCATAGTTGTCGAACCTGATACTAGGACAAGTGCTTTGGTCGCCATGTTTGTTTCCCATGACAACCCCTAATTGTTGGTGTTGTGTGGAATCCCCAACTGCCTCGCTAAGGTTTGCGGCCGTTGTCGAGCAAGAAAACAAAACAAAATGGCAGGAGAAGACGATGTTATCGACACCAAAGAATTGGAATTGGAAAGAATCATCGGATTCAATGGTTTGTCTCTAAATCTGAAAAATTAAATTATCATTGCTTGTTAGTATTGCTGTTTTTTCATGAATACCGGTGGGTACATTCCAAACCATTCACCCTTACGGTCGGAGGCCATGTCTGCCTTAGATGCACTCAGTCTTGTTTTAGACATTTCAATGCCCTCGCTTAAGCCTCGATTTTTTAAATAACTTAATGTTACTATGATCCAGCTCTAGAGAATGTGATGTAAAAAAGATAGTAGCCTACTGGTATTTGTCCAATTTATGATGTTTGTGTCTGTTTTAAATTTTAGATAGATCTAGATATTATTTGTTTTTATATCTCATACTATTCACAAATTTATTGAAATTGATACTTTCTTGAATTAGATTTTGCTACACTACACATGATTCTTTATTAGTGCAAAGTAGCTTTTGCAGTATTAGCTGTGTAAGTAAGGGCATTTCTCAATATATAATTTTGTTGAAAGAGGTAATTTATCTCTCCGTTTTGTGAGAATTTGGTGCATTACGAAAAATTTACCTCTCTTTTCTCACTATATTAAATTAAATCTAAACCAGGTAAATTAAAACCTATGGATGATCAGCGCTGAGGCCAATCAGTAGGCCTAGGTGTCTAACCGTAGGCTACAGTGAAGTACGATTGAAGTCAAAATCAAAGACAACATCTTGAAAATACTGTAGCATAAGGCAGGGATTATCTTTAGAGCTTAACTATGTGGAGCTTATTAGTTTTGTTGTCACTCTCCTTTAGCACATCCCGCTCTCACTATCACATACATAGTTTAATTGCACTGTTGATATCTTCTGCCACACTTTGGAATGTAAATTGTAATGAATAAAAATCCAGCATCTGTCTCACATTTTATTGTTATCCTTACATTTACAATAACTATAAATTGACATTTTACTAATGATGCTAAGATTCCTAACAAATCTGACATCAACAAAGCATAGATAATAATATTTTTAACCACAAAATTTTATTGAAACCACTTTGGTGTTGTTAGGTATTGACAAATAGCAGTATATAAGCAATACATGATACCTGGTATCTTCATTGACAGAGAACAATAAACCTTTTTCATAAGAGCCTTGACCTTTTTCTCTTGTTTCTTTTTGCAATTTGCACGGTACCTTTGTTTTAAAATCTTATTCAGCAAATACTGAAGTAAATAGCTAAATCAAGAGCTTATTGACAAAATTTATCTTATTTTATCCTCAAAAGGATTTTCTAATTACAAATTACATGTAGGCCTACATTTGATGATATTTCTATGAATGATTTTAAATGGAGGGATCAATTAGTCATGTTCAGTCTCATGTTCAGGGTACTACGAGCCTAGCTTTTCCATAATTGACAGGCTCAGTCTTACCAAAGTAACAAAGTGTTTCATGAAATGTCCTTTCATTTTGTTTCTTAATCTTAGGCAAGGTGCCAAGTGGACTGGTGGTGCACCCAGACAGAGAGCACATTGTGTATCCCTTAGGATGTAACATCATTATTGAAGACATCACCAAAGAAGCAAAACAGTGCATCCTTTCCAAACACACCAACAATGTAACTTGCATTGCAGTGTCCAGCGATGGCCGTTATCTGGTGTCTGGGCAAGAGACACACATGGGATTCAAAGTATGACATGTGGTACCTTCTTAACTGTTGCTAATAATGCAGATCATATGACAGAATGAGTTAAATTGGTTGTTCATCAAGTGATACATTGTACTGGAAGTGAGATAGAATAAACTGAATTTCAAGACTGCAACTAAAATTTTAATGTAGAAGTGAGTTGTAATTTTTATAGTTTTTCTGTCTCCAATGCTTCAATTATATCTATATTGAGCTTATTGTCAGCTCATTCTTAATGTTTTGGAGAAATAAAAATAATATGTATTAAAAGTTACCATGCACATTTTAAAAATTATAAATATTTGTTTTGCAACAAGTCCAAATGAGACAGATATCACAACTTTTTTGTTACATTAACATTTTTTACTATAAATTGTTTCTCAGCTTTCTAACATTAAAAACTGCATGAAACTATCAAAATTTTGTGGAAAGATATTAGCACTTCTTTCGATTTAAAATTTAGAGAAAAAAGGAGTAGCTCTACTTTTTAAAAATATTTTCTCCCATTCAAATTTCTGTCATCCAACTCTTTTGGAATGGTTGCAAGACAATTAATAATCAAAGGCGTTTTGTCATGTGACATCAATCTGAGTTTGTAAGGTATATTGCAGAAAGATTTAAAATCTTTTTTTTTTTTTGGAAGTTGATTCAATTTTCAAAGACATGCCGTTTTGAAGAAATTTTGCTCTGCAATTGAAACTGTAAAATTGATGTTGATTAATCATCTTGGCATTGAAGAGATCCTTAAACCCGATTCCCCAATTTTTTATCCTTTAAAATTCTATCTCAATGAGTCAAACTTAATTGAAATGAAAAAGGGCTACATACGCAATTTTTAGCAAGATCAAGATCAAAATTGAAATCTGTTTACCCTGTGGCCTTTATTTGTAGCACCTAAAATCATAAAAGATGATTGATCACAGAACTCTCAAACAAGTTAGTGAATCTGGTTATGTGACTTTCCTCATCATATTTTCCCCATACCTAAGTTCCAAGCTATATATTTCTCAATAAGCATATCAGCTGGCATTATAGGCCTACAACTGAAATGTTGAAAGAGTATCCACAGTTCTATTAATTTGTGTTAGGGCAAATGGTATGGGAATATGGTATCATAATTGTCTGTGACCAAATTGTATCTTATTAAAGATCAACTTTGAAGGGCTTTTCAGTTTGATGAATAAAAAACAAGAGTTGAAATAGCTCAAAACTTATAGCTATATGACTGTCTGAAAGACAAAAAAAAAGGAAAAATGTCTCTAAAGGGTTTTAAAATGTTTATTACAGAATGAAAAAATAAATTATGTCACTTTCAGATTATTTGTAAGATGATTGGATAAATTTAGAAAAGATTTTTTTCATAACATTACTGTGGGCGTGAATCAGCATTTGTATTTTTATTTCTAGGCATCCATCATTTTATGGGACTATGCATCAAAAGAAGCAATCCAAAAGTGGGACCTCCATAAAGTCAAAGTTGAGGCTCTTGCATTTTCGAAGTCTGGCAAATATGTCATCTCTCTTGGTGGACAAGATGATGGATCGTAAGTGCCAATAAAGTTTTCCTTATAGTCAATATTTTGGCTACACATTGAAATATAATGTATTACTTCAAGGCGTATATACTATTAAATCCTTAACTTTTAAGCCTAGGACAGTCTGCAAATATTTCATGCCATTAAGTTAAACCATTAAAACAAATGCAAGCCTTAGGTACCCTTCCTCACAATCTGAAAATAACCAATGAACATTTAACTAAAATTCCATTTTGTAAGACACTATAGCAAGTAGCAGCTCTGAATGTTTTAAAATATCAAAAAAGGCACATTTTTAAATTACTTTGAAACATTGAAAACCGTTTCTTATGTCTTAATCTTCCAGCAGGCCTATAATATTCTAAGAACTAACATCTTTGAATGTGCAATACAAAATTAAAAAAAAAAAATCTTTTCCTCTTGCACATAATGACTAATTTGCTCTCTAGTCATGTGAACATTTTAGATTTTTTTTTACTCTGTAAGGTATGTCATTGCTGTACGTATTTTCAAAATCTTCAAAAAGTTTTTTTGACATTTCTGCAGAAGTTGAAAAAGCTAACTAAATGTGACTTTTCAGTATTGTTATTTGCGGTCTTTTTTTTTAATTTAGTGTTGTAGTATGGGATATGAAGACAAAGGAGCCAATCTGTGGATCACCGGCTCAAGTAGAAAGTGCTGGAATCACAACCTGCCTGGCAACATCAAATGTGACTGATGAAGAATTTGTCACTGGTGGAGAGTAAGTAAAAGTTTTTTTTGTACAAATTGCAGATTTGACAATGATTTAATTTAAATACTGTTTTTTTGGAAAGACTTTTTACTTTTAGACAAAGAAAAAGAGGAGAAGAAAAAGGTGGCTTTGGCACTTAAGTCAATGCAGATGTATTGCCAATAGAACTTATCAATTTATATGTACATGTATTGCCTAAAAACTACATCCTAAATGAGTTAAAATATTCTATAGAAAAATACTTTGAATTAATAAAAGCACCATTTTTCAATTTGGGTCAAATGAACTCTAAGGTTAAGATTAAACTGTAAAAAAGTATAAAAAGCTATGAGAATTTTACCCATTGGTTGATAAGTAAACAAAATTTTCCAAAGTAAATTTTCTTTAGTATCAAATGAATTTTAAACAAAGCTTTTATATAATAATAATTGGTAAACATACGGAAATTTTTTTTTAACCATGCCTTCTTTGGTTGCATTTAGAAAATCTTTCCTTTTTCCTAGGTGTTCATTATACAATCTAAGCAAAAAATTAATTAATTTTTTTCAGCAACACATTGCGAGTGTGGACAATTGACAAAGAAAATCGCAAGATAAGACCCTCTAATACCAATCTTGGTGGATTTAAAAGAATCATCACATGTATTGAGGTATGGAACATGGGGCAATGAGATTAATTAAAAGCTTTGAATGTATTATTATCAAGAAGCATATAGGGTATTAAGTTTTTAAAAAAATGTTCAGTTTTTTAAAAGTGTTTGAGCCGTTAGAAAATTACAAAACAACCTTTCTTGTTGCAAATTTTACCTGGATGGATTTTGCAAAATTTATCTCTTTATAGAAATAATGCTTGTTTTCCTCCGAGTTTCTTTTAGAATGTAAAAATGATTAAAAATGAAGGCCATTTTATTTCACAGCCTGAGGGGTTAATTAATTTTTTTTGAAGTAACAAAATATGTCAATAGCATTTTTGTATAATAGTTAATACAGTACTTTTTTATTCATGTTTGATGAATTCAAGATCAATCAAGACTTGTTTTGAAGGATAAAAAATAACCAGAAATCTGTTATGTTGATCTTTTGAAAATTAGAAAAAATACTTATAGCTGAGATACTCTTTGTCCTATTTCTTTGCTGCATACTCAAAATTCTACTTAGTTCCAAACCAAAGTATATATATTCATTCACTTAATTATTTTTACTATTTTGATGCAGATGGTGGATGATCAAGATGCCAAGATGCCTTACTTCTTCTGTGGGACAACTACAGGAGATATTCTTTGTATTAACAAAAGCACCAATATTTTGCAATTTGAAGTCCCAGCCAAAAATAAATTCAGTCTCGGTGTCACAGCACTTTCATTTGTCAAGATGACGCCCAAAGGTTTTAATATTCTTGTTGGCACTGGGGCCGGCTCTGTGGGAAACTATGACATTGGTGTAACGTTTGAAAATGGCAACAAAGTGAAGCCGGTCTTCAAACATCGATCAGATGCTCAGTAAGTGTCAAGGTTTAAAAAAAATAGAAATGCATGCCTTTTGTTTGTGAATATAATAGTCAATCCTTCAAATTTCTACAAATACTAACATTTAATCAAAGTTTTAGCTGACTTCTTTTGACTGCCCTTTTCAAGTCTGTAAGGTATTTCATAAAACTGAGAATCAAAAACTCATCTTATACAAGGGATAAAGAAGAATAAAGAACTTTGTTATCATTAATCTGCTACTTTCTTTTGGTGCCAAGAGTATGTCTTGTTATTTTTGTTGGCACCTGGGTGTTGTGCTAGATACTGAAACATTGCAGAAAGTTGTCTTAACATTATTTTACCTTTTGAGTATTTAATAGTTTTATGAATATTAGTAAGCGACATTTATCTATTGACAGCACAGTGCAATCTGCGTCCAAATATTTTCATCTTAGTGGCCGCACAATGGGGCTGCCATGGTTAAGGGTTTAAAATATAAAATTTTTTATTTAAAAACCATTAAAAACCAAGGTGGTGGTTGCCAAAGCATACACCAATAAGCTGCTAATTACATTACATACCTTATATCTTTTAATCATCACTGGCAGCCTCTTATTCTTTATTACTGTTTTTTGGTTATATATGATAAAAGGGAGAAAAATAAAATAGTTTTAGAAAAATTTTGACTCTTTGATACAAATTGTCAGTTTCCTTAATTTAAATATCAGCGGTAGTCAATTTTTATGTGGGAGCGTTACAGATTTTGAAAATTTACGCTGCGGCCCCCCCCACCAAAAAAAAAAAGTCAGCTCCTAAAGAGTTAAGTAGCATCGTTTCCTGTTGGTTATATAAGATTTTAAAATTAAATTGATAGCAAAAGAAATATAATATTCCTCACATGCATATTGATCTTAAGACATAAATTTTAATTTTTGAAATCCTTTACAGGCCTTGGAAACATGAAGAAGAAAACAGTGCTATCACATCTATTGCCAAACGGGGAGCTGGGCATCAAGTAAATTCTCTCTTTTTTTCTCTTCAACAACATATTGGCTGAAAATTAAAAGAACAATGAAACAAAATTGATAAGAATCAACATATTTACTAACGTGGTATCTCAAAGTATCTGTTGTAATTAGCATGATTGTATAATGAGTGCAAAAAAAAAATAATTAAAAGGAGATCTGTGTTTTCATAACTGGCATAGATAATATGAAAATGTTACAATATTTGAAATTTTACATAATCTTTATCATTTTACACATCTTACATCTCATTAATGTAGCCTAAATCCATCTCATTTACATAAACATAGTCATGATAGTGTTAGACTTTGAACTAGGATAAAACATAAACACTTTTGAAGCACATTTACAAGAACTCCTTTAACAATTTGTCTTTTTTTCTACTCCCTGATAAATTGTATTTTTTTTTTGCTATCTTTATTCCCTTCAGTTTTTTGTAGGGACAGCCCATTCTCAAGTTTACAAATTCCAGTTTGCTGATTTTACTGCTGAGCTGGTCAAGACCTGCCACTCATGTCCAGTGAATGATGTTATTTTCCCATTGTGAGTCAGTTGAGCAAGCTATGTCTGACAAGGAATAAGAACTCTTTGTTCATGAAAATGTTCTTGCCTAGACCAGATCATAGGTTATTTTTAGAGTATTAGACTATACATCACATGCCTCACTGTATGACCTTCCAGTGACAAGTAAGACTAATGGAATGAGTTGACATAATCTGAAAAGATTTCAGGTTGCGTTTTTCAAGCTTTTGTTCTTTTTATACTACCAGTTACTCTTCTATGCTACATCACCTCAAGGTAGGGAAGAGTCTTATGTTACCTTCCAGAGAGTAATTTGGTAAAAAAATGAGCTACATAATATTTGTGATTATGAGCTCAATTACAAAATAAGTCATCTGAAATGTGTATATCACAGGAATATTTTTCTTTGATGACCTTATACTATGCTTTGGTATATATTATTAGAAAGACTATTGTTAAATATATGAATTTATCTAAACATTACACTGCTACCAACTAATACTGAGATTGAGATTTTAAATTTGAGAGTGAAATGAACAGGATTATTCAGACATCAAATTTTGTTCTCTTATTTTGTTGCATTATCCCAATCAGTGGCTTATCTCAACTCATGCTGACATGCCAGCAGGGAGAGATTCGTGTGTGGAACTTATCAATGGGGCGTGAGCTTCGTCGCTTTGTACTTGCAAATAAAATTTGCAATGCTCTTGCTCTATCCAGAGATGGCAAAACTATTGTTACAGGTATGGCAGGTTGCATTATTTTCATTATCATGTCCGCAGTTTAATCTAGATTCATCTGTAGAGTGATATTTTAGTAAAAAAAATAAGGAAATCTATGTAGTTGGAGTTTATATTAGAACAGAGCCCTAAATGAAGTAAAGTTGTGATATATTCATCAACAACATTGTCAGCTGATTGAATTAAAAAAAAAATTTTTTTTCATCTATACTTCAAACTTCTGTGTCTCAGGTTGGAATGATGGCAAGATGCGAATTTTTGGTTTTGGCGCCAAAGACATGTCACTTGAGTTGAAGCATGTCGTTATGGATGCTCACAACAAGGGAGTGACAGCAGTGGCCCTCAATACATGTGGTGACACAATTATAAGTGGAGGTGGAGAAGGAATGGTGAGCATTCTGCCTTTGACTACCAAATATGGGAGATACTGCAATTTGATTGTCAAGGGCAGTATTATGCAGGAGTTTGAGAATGTGTTAAGTTTATGAAACAGACAAGTGAATTTTTTTTTTCAGATAAAAATTAAAAATTAATTTTTTTTTGTATACTTTCATAATATGCACAAATAATGTTTTTTTTTAAAAATAAAATTGTTAGGTTATATGGTTGATTTTACCTCCCATATACCCTTTATTTTTTATTTGCCCTCTATTGCCTATTTTCAAAACCAAGGCATCATTGAGAATCATAAAAAGTTTAAACCAAAACTAAATGTGTAGGAGTATCACGAAATTAGCCATGCTGGGATGATTATGTCAAAGTGTTAAAATTTTTCTTGTTATAGGCTTATACTTAAAGTTTATAATGTATTTCATACACAAATTTACAGATCATTAAAGTTACACCTGAAATGAAATATTGAACTAGAGTATTGGTTGGTGGTTTCTTTAGATCCGATGTATTCTGAAAAATTTTTTAATGCATTTTCTTCATTATCGTAACAATTATTCTCATTAATCCCCTCTGTCAAAGTTCCATAACTTGTGCAAAAATCAAGGGATCAAGAATATCAGTTATTTTCCCTGCCTTGAAGGGCTATTGAAAAGCATTCAAACAATGTTGGCTACCTCCTAAATAGGAAACTAACTCATTTATTATGGATACTGCTACACAGTATTGCAGAAGTAGGATAGGAAGTTGTATGAATAAGTAACATTCAAAACTCTTAATTTCATTCTCACATCTAAGGTACGTGTGTGGGATCTTGTAGTCGGTACAGATCTTAAGGGCAAGAAGGAAATCCGTGCTGAGCTGAGACACAGCATGAAAGAGCACAAGAACTTTGTGTCTGAGATTGTCATTAGATCTAATGACAAAGAGTGTGCATCAGCCGGTGGGGATGGCACCACCATTGTTTGGGACTTGACGTAAGCAATGGGTTATGTTTTACAAGTTCATTGACTATCTGATAGAAGAGATAAAAGCGTTATAGGCCATTGAAATATTTTTATTGGATGTACCTTGAAGGAACATTCTTGTGTGGGTCTAATCTCTTCTTCAAAGGCAATATTGATCCACAATAT
>BMAT01006968.1:70497-82703 GCA_019649035.1 Elysia marginata
CTTTATGGTGGCACTGTTATTGGCAGTATAACGAGGTTTTACTGTACAACACATTCCCACTGCTATCACAATTAAACAAGAAAAAAAAGAAACTCAAAACAATTCATTGCACCTATTCAAACCTGGCAAACATGATTAAGAAAAATAATTATCAAGTACCTTAATTAATTATCAATTCCACATGCTATACAATAAACAAAAGAACGTTTTGCTTGAGAGGAATGAAAGAATGTTAAGATTTTCCAGTTGAAGCTTGTTTATATATAGAGGGATATAATTCACATGTTATAAGTTCACCTTGTAATGTAAAAAAAGAATAGCTTAATAAACCAAAACATTAAGACGCCAACACAGGCTGTGCCTTCTCTTTCCTCTGTTGCTTCTGTGGTGAAGGTTCTAGAAATTTGAGAGAAAAATATCTTTTACTACTGTGTTCATAAAGCTGGTTAAATAGCAACATGGATGAAAAACTTAAAGTTAAAAATAACACTTCCTAGTTGAATAATTAGACTGATCAAGAGAAAAACACATAAATTTTGTCTTCACTATAAAACTTTCAACTAACGGAACATAAGAGTTTTCAGTTAATAACCGATAACAATTGATAAATAATTTTTTACAAGGATCTGAAAATGCACTCAGTATTCGTTTCCTTTATCAATCAAACTTCTGGCCCTAACATTTTAAATTTTCATCTTTTCAATCTGAATTCCTATGATCTCTTGATAAAGTTACTAAATCAGATATCAAAAGCTAAGAGTAGGCAATGCCTTGCATCCTTTTTGGATCTTAAAATAAATTCTGATCCTAGTTGGGGGCCTGCTTACTTTCCTCTATCATTTTCTGCTCCGTGCCTATTAGTATTGCGTTGTTAACATGATTATATTGGTGGGAATGACCAAATTGTCTACCAATGCATCAAAACTAAAACTCTTTATAGACACTAAGGAATTCACAAAAATTCAATTTTTCCATTACTTCATTATATATATACATAGTATTTAGGGCAAACAAATTAAAATTGAGAGGATGCAAGTAATCACATTTTAAATTAACTGGCTATTAGAAGAACTCTGAGAAAAGCCTTCAAATATTTTTGTGCCGTTTAATGTTGGTTCCATAGTTTATTGTGTGATACTGTAAAATATATTGTATCTATAACTGGAAAAGGTTGTTAATACATCTTTCTAACTTTGGAGATATCGCCATTTAATATACACAGTACCGTATGAAAACAAAATTCTCACTTTTGCAATGAACCCTCAATCAAAACTGAACCCTAGCTGCATCCTTACTCACCTCCAATTTTATCTTCAGGCACATCTGGTAGGGAAACATCTTCACTTGCTGAGCGTTCAGTTTGCTGACGGAAGGAAAAATCAATTGAAACTCAATGGAAGAGAAGACACACGGTGACCACATTATTTACCTTAAACATCTTTAAAAGTTAACTACGAATATCTGTATGAACATGTTTTATGGCCTCATTCTTAATGGACCTAAGCAGTATAACCAATACTGTTTCAAATATTTTTAACACTCTCTAAATGAAAGCGGAATGCTGTTTCCCACTTAAACTTGAAAAAACAAAATCTAGTAGGTCTATTCAGAAGCCCATAAATATTATATTCATGAATCTGAAGACTGCTCAAAAAGTGTTGTAGACAAGAAAAATTGTTTCATGTAATCTAGGTTTAAACCCATTTGGCTTTTGCGAGTAAGTTCTCAGAACCTTGAAAATATTTCATTTACTCATCACCAAGTCAGCTTCGTGAAAAGTCACAAGTAGCTTTTTAAACCAATCGAGACTAATTTCTACAAAGCATGCAAGTGAAACTTACACTGGGTCAAATTATACTCTAGCACAAATGTGAAACAGGAGTACAGACATTTTAAAATTAAGTCCAAGTATCAAGGCTGTTCCCAGACTTGCACAAAAAAGCTTTTAACTGAAATTATAGTCCATGGCTGGTTAATGATACCAGAATGTCTTGCACATTTTGTTTAGACAAGAGAGAGAGAGCAACTTGTCTTTAAATTAAAAAACAAACAAATCCAGTGTGCTCATAAGTTGAGTGCAGTTGACTCTAATCCTACCAAAGCAAAAATTGAACTTTGAATTATCCAAAGTTTGAATGGTCACATTCTCATAATACATTTACCGTATGTGATAAATACTTCAGTACTGCTTCTCTAAGCTTAGGCAAGCCACAACAGAACCCATTGTCATATTCAACATCAGTTCCAGTTCATTGAAAGCAAAAGTGGTTTAAATAAGGGTTTGTTATAGAGAAGTTGATTTATATAAGGGTTACAGAAGATGAATAACAAAACTTCCTTTCAGTTAATTGAATGGATGGGTTTGTCGAGTCAGAGGTTGCTGTATCAAAGGTCCTCTGCATAAAATAAAAAACTTCAACAATTCGGTAGCTGACATTGTTAAAAAAAGTAGAACCCAATGGTCTCTCTATTTTTTTCTTCTTCTGTACACAGGCAATGTTTAAAGGCTATTTGACCATATCAAGGATCAATTGTAAAGCCAGCGAGATATAAATTTAGACAACATTTAATAAGTTTGAACAATTTTTAAAGTTTTCATTAGGTGGCATCGAAAAGTTACAAAAAAAAACAACAACAAAAAACTTTGTTACTTACCTGAAGTATCTGATCTAATTCTGCCAGAACGTCACTCTCATCCTCATCTGTTAGGCCACCAGATAACAGATCATCTATTTCCTGAAATGACATGGCAAAAATTATAGAAACTGACCTTACCAGAAGAAAATAGGTAAACTAAAATGCCAAAACATGGATCAATTCAACATATCTGTATTTGCTGCTTTTAGCAGTAGAGAACAGTATGACCAAAAACATGTTTCTTTATTATTAATCTAGTAAGTTGAGATGCAATATTCTCATCATAACTTGAGGCAGCCAATTAATTATCAAACATGATAGAATTTACTGTTAATACAAGTATATGATGTGCAATGACTTTTGCATATAATTCAGTTTAGAGACAGTAAAAAAAAACAACAAAGACACAAAGACAAACACTGCTTTAGTGCAAAAACTTCTTTTGTACCCTTCTCCAGTACCTTAGTAATGATGCTATTTTATAATTATTATTATTATTATTATTATTGCAATAAATGTAGTTTCAATGATTCACACAAGTTGCTAAGCAATTTTCCCAATTCATAATAAATTTTATTCTGTTCTCTAGACCTATGATTTATATGAAGCATGCCTTAAATGTTATTTTTTCTTCTCTGCGTTTGCTGTGTATGGCTAAGTGTTGGCTTTCGCATTCAATGTTAGCTTTTGTTGCAGTTCAAATCTTCCAATTTTAGTATGCAAGTTGCTTAGAGTTAGAGAGGCCAAGCAAAGAGCATGAACATGAAACTTTATTTTTAACGGGGGGAGGGGGCTGAGGTACCTTTTCAGGTTTATGCCAAAATGATGGTTACCATTTGATTCAGCATGGTCAAATTAAAGGAAACAAAAGATCACAATGTGTTGTTTTTTCATAGCTGTTAAAGTGATGGCTTTTATCTTGAATTTTCATAGTCAAATTTGATTATTTTCAAAATCAATTTAGTCCCAGTTTTCATTGAAATATCAGTTCATAATTGCCATCCACCTTATTAATCATTATGTTGGTTTTTTTTTTATAGATACTGTGACAAGCATATATTTTTACGAATTTTGAAATTTGCTTTTTTGAAAAATGTAAAAAAAATATTTTACAAATTTTCTTCAAAACTAGACAGTATATGTTAAAAAGCCACAGCATCCATCAAGGAAAAAATTAAGAGGAGATTGGTTTTATATACAACACATTGAAGTTGCAAAAATATAGGAAAAAATTTTAAAAAATACCAGACTAACGCACTGATTGACAACCAAGGCACATCCATTTATGAATTTATGGATGAATTTGTGTTGTAATATGATTTACAAATCTGTAAAAACAAGGGACTTCAATATGTCATAACCTATTATTGATAATTTGGTCAAGAACAGGTGCTGAGCTCACCCCTCCCCACTTTGCCTCCACTTAAGAAGTTAAGTGGTGATATGGTGTAGGCTATGTTTCTCTCAGTGGTAAAGCTGTGGGAGCCTAAGCCATTTTAAGTTAAAAGTTACAATCATACTAAATGCCAGCATATTTTGGGCATTTCCAATTAAAGCATACTTCTATGCACTGCTAATTTCATAGCTTAAAATCTTTTTATTGTTTTCCAAATGCAGGTTCAGAAAGATTCATTTTCATTTTTATTTAAGCCTGGAAACGGAAATTCATTATTTGGGCAAACGTTTTCTTTTAAAATGAAAGCAAAAATAGAAAAACACAACAGCCCCTGTTTTACTTAGTTGACCAAAAATAAAAGCAGCAATATTATCTGTTGATGAATTGTAAACTAGCAACCAAGAAATAGCCTAATATTTGGTTTGAAAACGGACAGATACCATAAATACAGTGAATGTTTTTCTATACTGATTACTAAGACATACAGAGCCATATAGAAAGAAGAAAGATAATCTTAGAAATTCTATACTGTGAGTGTTAACGTCTGCACATAGAGGAAAATTTAGTCCGAGATTAATCTATCATACTCAAAACAACTATGTTTTGAAAAATTGACATAGTTTATATGTCTCAGACAGATCAATAAACGAAAGGGGAATAGAAGCAGACATTCAAGAAAGAGTAGGAAGGCCAAGTAATGCAGTCTCACAGCTGCGATTCTACTGATGTAGCAAAGAATACAGTTTTCTAAAATCTAATAGCTTGAGTGTCAAGTCAGGTAGGATAAGGACAGAAGTACAGACATTCCTTGCCAGGTTTCTATGCTAAATCCTTGGGATAAAATGGTAAGATATTCTCAGAAATAAAGTTAGAAGCAAAAAAAATAAAAAAAAATCAAATTTTCCAAATTTCTTCTATGTGAGGCTTATAAACATTATAAACACCTGGATGTAATTAAAAAAAAAAATTTACTGGATGTTTTAAAAGCAACTTAACTTAGATTCTGAAGGAGAAAATTCTTCTACATTATCTCATTTACTCTGCTGGACAAAATCAAAGTGCAATATCTCTCATATGGTTTCCACTACAGATACTGCACTTTGATTGTCCCAAGCAGAACTATGGAATTAACTGAGGAAAATGTCAGACGAAAAAAATGTTTTGAAGTCTTCAGATAATAAAAAGAAAAAGTAGGTTATTGGAGACATACAAATAGTGTCAGAAAAGAAAGTTGAATGTCTGAAATGGAGCTAAATCTGAAAGCTCATCTTTAGAGCAATGGAATTAAAGACAGCTTCTTCCTTATCTGCAGCCCTCTAATAATGTAAAGTGTTTGGCAAACCAAAGACAAAAGAGAACTAATTGTCAACTTACTCTCTGCTTCTCGATTCCTTCTTGGGTTTCTTCCATAATGCTCTCAACATCCTCTAGGGACAAAAGCTGTTGATTGAAAAAAAAATTATAATAAGAAAGCCTCAAAGACCATGTTACAAATGTTAGAATAAAAAAGTGTCTTAACTCAATGCCAATGTATTGTTGGTTTATTGTCTCTAGAACTTACCAATTCAGATGTGCTGCCTAAATAATTACAGTTAGTATCCGTGCTAACACAGAAACTAGGCCAATCTTTTCCCTTTCATTCAATATATATAATGTGTGCAATATCGGCTGTTGCTGCAATCCAAAAAGATGCACCATTAATTTTCAATGACTGTTAACAAACCAACTTTATCAAATGAAAAATAATCTTATCAAGCTTGTTGATGACAGAAAAAGTTTTACACACATTTAAAACCTTCTGACATAAAGAGGAAAGACAACAATGAGCTGAAAGCATATCCCTTACAAGAGTTGATACAGTAAAACTCTGATATAATAGCACAAAAGGGACTACATATAAGTGCCACTATATCAGGGTACCTTTAAAACAAGAGAGAAAGTTGCCAATCACGAGATAGAAAACTGCAAGCTATGAAAGGGGGAAGGACAAAAAGGCCATGTGGCTTTGTTAGACCTTTCAGTGATATCACTGTCAGTACCATGAGACTGTATTATAATCAGTAGAGGTGCATAGGCAGGCCTTGTGCAAGTGGCATAAAGGATGAGGCTATCTGAGAGGGGATGTTAGTGTGACTGTGATGATCGCCAAACAACGAAGTTAGCGCACAAATCACTGCAAACAAACTTACTTAGATGTTTTTGAGTGTAAGCCTAACAATTTGTGCCTGGTCACTACAATAGCTGCGCCGACCTAGAATGCGGCTACAGCAGAAATGGGTTGGTCACTCGGAGCCTTATTATAGTAAAAGTTCAAAATGAAAAAGGGCATGAAAAAATGCTGCAACAACCACAATTGCCATTAAAACCCTGGCCATTATGTATGGACTTGACTGTATGTCAAATTAGCTCAGAAGGTCAGGGTCTGTATATAGAAATTCTGCAGAACTTGAGTTTCCCCACAAGCAAGGCAATATTGACACACCAACCTAATCTCTGTTTGACACACATGCCACTTACATAACATGGAAAAAGATTTTAAGAATACGAAAAACATAAAATCAATAGAAAGGAGTTTAAATGGTTATGTGTTTTGGACAAAACTTTTTCAATTAATAATAAAAAAGGAGAGTAAATTGACTCTGATGAAATACAGTTATACTGTGCTGAAAATAAAAGATATCCCAGTATAGTTTTCATGCTCTCAAAGAGTTTTGTTATTGATTCCCAATACAAATATCAAATGGTAGAGAAATGTTACTTTTAAATGTACAGCATTCCTCAAAAAACAACTATGGGCTTTGCATGGCACATTTAAAACATTTAAAAAAAACATGACTGGGCAAACTGTCAAATTCAACTGTACCTCGTGCATCTTTTTAAGGGATGCATTTCCAACTTGTAGACCTCTGACAACCTCTTGCTCTACTTGGGTGAATTCAAGATCATGAACCTGCAAAAGAAAAAAAACAACACAGAACATACATCTCAAATCCATAGGTGTACTGAATTCAATGAAAAAGGATCTTTCAGTATTCCCCAGTTTATTTAAAGAACTTAGGTTTCATTGTGAAAGGAAAGATAGAATAAAACTTTTAAAAACTTTTTTTAATACACAATATTTATCCCTTTTGGGAAATTTGCCTTCGTAACTCAGCATAACTGTGTCGCCACAGAGCAGTGCCGCTAATGCCCCAGCAGACCAGTACAATTGAGGTCTGTAGCTGGGTACCCCATTTTACAGGTGGGTGGATTGGGGAAAGTTAGGGTAAATTGCTTTCTCAAGGCAATTGCAACATGGCATGATCGAGAATAACCCGCGACCTCCAGATCTTGAGTTCGAAGCCCTAACCACTCGACCACGCTGCCCCCTTGTGATAACAGGACCCCAAAAACATGTAACTTTTCCTATAAGGCACTTACCAAACGCTCAATATTTTCCAGTTGGCCATCAGTTTTAGCGAGTAAACTCTCCTGGAACTTCTTTTTACGCAGCATTAATTTGGCTTTACTACAAAAAACGGAAAAAAAAGAATAAAACACATTCAATTACAAATGGTTAAGTAAAGCTATGTTACTATTATATTTATGTATCATTGTTTGTCTAGACATATCAGGAATAAAATTGTCCAATCTATTTAATAATCAGCCTCATTAATAGTCTGTTGCCATGATACTAACCTGATTTTAATTTATTAAAGCTTTAGCATTGTAACTTAAATAATTTTACTGCTTATGGAATAAGAGTTTTGGGGTTTGATGATGGGAAGTATTTAAAAAAGACCCTTTTGGCAAATGCAAATGTTTAAAGTTTATTCCATTTGGCTTTGTAAGATTTTACAGCAAATGTGAATTGCGCACTGTATCTGATGGCTATTTTTTGTGACTTGACACAGTTATTTTAGTTGTTCATGGCTGCCAAAGAACTTTTATCACTTTTGGTGCTATACATAAAATTAAATGGACATTCATCATTTTATCACAAGTTTTCTGTTTTCAAATGAAATCTGAAATTGCCATAAAATTTAGTTTTCCAAACATTCAACATTCTGTAAGGGTTATCAATATTTTTATTTCTGTAAAATGAATTTTTTAGGATACAATAATGACATGAATTATAGGGAAAATTAAAAAAAAAAAGACAATACTCTTGGAAAGATGGTGATTTTACTGAGACGACAGTTTACAATAACATCTTGGTCTGGATTCAACTTTGAACCAATTAAATTCTCCCATTTGAACTTTGATTTATCTAGTTTAGACCAAGTGCCATATATCTTGAAAGTCCTTTTAATGATCCATCCCACTATGGTCAATGTTTAATAAAAGCAAGGCATCAGCTAACAAATTTCAATTCTTTAAAAAAAAGCAATAAAAGTTGTTAAAAGTAAAACCACAACATATTGTCACCGTGCTGGAAAAATTGTGAATCTCAGAGATATGCCAATATTTGAGATGTTCATGTTAAAGAAGAAAAATAATTAAAATGCACTGAGCCATTTTTGTTTTCAAATGCTCAAATGCCAAAAGTGTAAGTACCATATCTCAGGAAATGAGACATGCCATTAAGGTCCAAGAGGCAATCATTTACTATAAAAATGAGATATGTGAGCCATTTTGTCAGCCCAGCGACAATATGAGGCACTTGCAGAAACATAAGCAAAAACAGTTGAAAATCAGCAACAATTAAAAATGTTATAGGATATTGCTATTAATTGAGAAAACAGCAAAATCATATGAATGAATGACATTTGATAACTGAGCCTCACTCTTTCTTTCCATCCTTAAGAAGTGCACGGGCAACCTCTCTATCTTGATCAAGTTGAGTGTTGATCTTTTTCTGGTACTGCTTCAGTTTGTCTCGCTGCTGCTTTAGTTGCTGTCAAATTTTAGGAAAGTACCAGTATTTTATTGTTACATAAAATTGAAACATTCAAAATTTGGCAATGAGAGATAAATCCAATGATAAGCTTTAAAAGACTTTTTTTGAGTCGTTTGCTGCTAAGTTAATCAAAGGAAAATAGACTTGTATTATAAAATATAATGAGTCATTTATGCATTAACTATTTTTAACCTTTATTAACCACAAACAACCATGTCAAACAAGACAAGAAAAATAAAAAATGTGACTCGATGACTAAAATTTTCCATTTTGAAAACAATTTATAGAGTGTAAGTGAACAAAAAATTGAAGAGATGATGACTGTAACAAAATATATATAGATAAGGTTGTCTTTCTTGACGTACTGCAGTTCTAAAATTTCAACACAATGCTTAGAAATAGAATCTCCTTGACCAATTTGATAGAAACTCATTAAAAAATTGAAGTTTTAAAATAAAGAATGGACAGTAGGACAAAAGCCCACATGTCCCTGGATCAATAACAACAAAATAAAGACAAGGTAAAATGAAAAACAAATTTTGAGTTGAAGCTTTTTTTCTGCCTTCTCCTTAAAACTATCATTGTTATTTTAAGACTTGCAGTATGTAACCTATACCAATGCATTATAAATGCAGGTTCTCTGCTATGTGTTGAAAGCATGTCCTCTATGAAAAAAAAATTATTTGAACATTCAATGACAATGAAACTTTATCACTCTAGCAGTAGTAGGTAAAGCAACAAAATAAAATAAAACTCCCTTCAAAATAAACACATAGTAGCAAATTTTTACAGCAAAAGAGTCTTAAACTCAAACCATGACCAGTTTTTATGTGGTGGAGGCTAGGATGTGGCAATTCAAGAAAGTCATGACTCTTGATGACTGCACTTCAAACATTTTTCTTTTCTCTCTTGGTCTTTGGTTTTTAAATTTCTTGACTGTTTTAAATCCTAGTAACAAGATATTTGACCTTACTCTTATAAATGCAAAATTATTCCTAATCTTATTTATCTGCCAACACTTGGTTGGAACATGCACTAAAGAGTTGCATTGAAATTGAAGATTCAGTTTATGAAAAAACACCATTTTAAAGACTAGTTTTTCTTCTTTTTCTCTATATTTAAATTAATAGAAGCTTTAATATCCTTTAATGAAATATTGATAATTTTATGAAATTTTTGACGCACGGAAGTTTACAAAAATGACTTGTTCAAAACGGCTCTTTAAAAGAGAAAATTGCGATACCAGACTCATTCACATTGGACACAAAACATATCTAACATGTGATAAAATTTTCTGTATTAGGTTAAGAAACTTTTGTATACTTCTGCTCATTAGAAACAATTTTCTAAAAATTTTGTATTTCACTTGGTCTAAAAAAAAACCAAATGAACAGTATTTGCAGCAATTTGCTAAGAAATAGAAAAGGCTTTGGTCATTTTATGAATAAGCCTACTACTGAAGCTTTCGAGAGCATACTAGTTAAAAAGTAGGCCAACACCCTAGTTGATCAAATGTGCATATAGATCTAAATCTAAAACCTTTTCAATCTTATTTAACAAACTATAGGCCGAAGAGATAATTATTGAGGCTTGGCAATCATTCCACACCTACTTATGAGCCAGTTGTTGATTACATAGCCCTCATACTAATTGAATAGATCTAATTTTAAGATTTGAGATCAGCATTCAGCAGTCAATCGTGTGCCCAACATATATAATATACATGTAGCTCTTCCATTGGGAACAAAAAATTCCATTCATTTGGCATTTGCTGATCTGGATCTGGATGAATAAATCGCTATTCGTTGTTGGTAGAGCTGTAGACATTTGACTGTAAAAACTAGCACCAGCTCTGCCGTGGACAAACCAATTGCTGCACTTCTCATACAGTCTACACTGCAGATACTGCACTTGGTTTGTCCTGGGCAGCGCTTCTTGAGCTTGTAGCACCAGTCTGTCTAGAGGGAGACTGTGAAGAGATGCTGTGAAGGGAACAACTACTTCAGTAAAACTCTGGAATAACTCTTGTTCTATCAACAACTATCATCATACTCATAGCAGGTGTTCTTTTGATTGCCAAAAAGATTTAAAGAGGATTTCTTCGAAAGGAGAGTAAGTAGCATTGGCAGACCATCAAGGGTGGTGGGTGAATTCTCTATTCTGTCCGCTATTGGAAACTAGCACGCTTTAACATGCAAAGAGAGTGGGCAAATGCTAATAAAATTATAAATGTGTGCCTATAAACAAAACGTGTTTACAAGCAAGCATAAGAATGTTGAGTGAGGAGAGGTTTTGACTCTTTATGCGTCTCTTCATGTAATGTTTTATATGGCTCTGTTCTCCTTATTACCAAGGTAACCAAGGTGGGCTTTCTAAGTAATTTCCTCAAAATTTTTAGGGCAAAAATATAAAAAAAGCGGGGGTTTTCAAATCAATCGTTATAATCATAGTTCTTGTAACTCCTGTTATCATTAAATATGGGTTCCATTGTATTATTGTTTCTGGTGAATGTATTTATAGGTGATTTTAAAAAGGGTGAAGGGGTATATAACTAACTGTCACAGAAGGTCGAAAAGAGAGAATAGAATTTTGAAGACAACATGGACTTCGACAGGGGCAGTAGTGACAAAAAAGCGGAGTCCTACGTCTTACTTGAAACTAAGTAAAGCTATCACACTTCATACTTCTATTTCAGTAGGTTTTTTGTTGTTTTTTCTCTTTTACTAGGCGGGGAGAAGCTTTTTTCTTTTCCTCCTTTGCTTTTATTGGTTGGTTATTTCCACTAATAACGTAATTTTACAAACAGAATTAACTGACAAGGTATGATTTATAAGGATGCATGAAAAACCCCACTGTTTTTTTTTCTTTGCTTCCTCTTCCCCTTTTCTGCCTATCTCTCACTCTAGCTTTCGACTTTCTTTCAGGTACTATCTTCATCATTTCTCCCGCTTTCCCGGCTTTGTCACCCATTCTTAATTTAGTGAAACACCAAGCATACACCTAACTCCTTGCAACTCTTTCTCTATGTCTCCTTCTACTGTAGTTGATCGCAAAAACTATCTCAGTGAACCTTGTTTGAAAACGGGTCGATCTTCTCATCATTCCTGTGCCTGCCCTAACAAATGACTTTGGCCATGATTAACGATTTGATTCTCATTGCATCAATCCATTCAGCTATTATGCGGATACATTCATTCACACACAGCTGAACAATTACCAAAAATCGATTAGAAAGTAAACTGACAGGCATCAATCAGCTGAAAGAGGGAGATCGGTTTCTATCATTCATGGAAT
>BMAT01006969.1:69913-80241 GCA_019649035.1 Elysia marginata
AAAAAAAAAACATTTTGTTTTTCTTTGTTGTTCTTTAACCCCCATCCTGAAATTCTGAAAAAAAAAATTTTAAAGAACCATTAAAAATAGTTGAATATTTTATCTTTTAAAACCTTGGCGGAGAGTAAACATAGAAGCACTATTAGTTTAGCCTGTTATTGAAGAGTCTTTTGTAATGTTGCAGTTAGAAATGTTGTATTGTTGCATATAATGTGGCATGACTCAGAAATGCAAAATTGGTTCAAACAACTTTTGTCCATGTACTATATATATTTTAAAAAAAATATCTAGTAGGGCAGAAACCTTACTGAATGATCACCAGTCCAAAGCTTCCCATTGTCCCTAAATGGCACTTTATGTCCCAAATGCATTAGATACCACACATCTGGTACAAAAAGCAAGGCTTTAAGTGTATATAACTCTGACATAAAAGTCTATGCACTGAAAACAGCAATACATATTTTCATACACACACTGTTTCTAAGATAACTAATCCTGGTATTCATTTCACCCCGTTCACCTTCTACACTTATGCAGAACACCTATTTATCCTTTTGGACCAATGCCAACACCATCAAAGTCCAAGATGTCAATGGGCGGAGCGAGTCGGTCTCAGCTGTCCAGCAGGCGATCAAAGCAGGCAAAGTTGAGAGCTCTTAAGATGAGACGACTTTACAGCAAAGACTTGGTACGACACTGTAGGCCTATTGTATAACCAAAGCTACTTTAAAAGATATGAGGGTATCATCAAAGTATTCGACACCAATGACTAAAAGTATAGTACCAGTTATTGTTAGTTTCCCTTATAACTTAAAAAAGTAAAGCTTTTTCTATCAGTGTGTTTAGTTATGGGATTGGAGAAGGGGGGGCAGGGGTTCTATCATTAAACATGAGAGTATTTGACTAAAAATATAAAAATTTAATAAAAATTGCCACATCCCACTTAGAGCCGGTGGCACTTAAGAATTTTTTGATCCCAAGAAATACAAGTTGAATTTCCAATAAATTTATGTGAAAATTAATGTTTTCTCAAACCAACTGGAAGCAGAACTAAACTATTTGTGTGTTATTATTTCAAATTATTATGAAGAGTATTGATTACTTGAGAGTGCCAAGAAAGTAGGTGCTGGATTGTCTAAAATAGTTCATACATGCATTTAAATGACATGGAATGCCCTGAAATTTAATAGAAACAAACATCGTTTATAATTCCAATAATTGTTGTTTAATAAATTATGATGACAGTCCAATATACAGTCTGTTTAAAACTGATCAGTTGTTGAATAATTTTAAATGTCGAGTTCTTAAATAACCTAAATTGTTACAATACATGCTCATTATTTTAGGATCAGTCAAAACGGTTAGTATCCTTCTGTCTAATTGCATTCTGATTTATGCCCTAAATGTTTTTGGTTTTTTTTTTCTTGTAAAATGTGTTCTGAGTAAAAAATATTTAAAAAATTTTTTTTGGCTTATGTAACTTAAGACCAAGCCCCTCAATTCACATACACAGCTAGTTTAAAGTTGAATCAAAAGCTGATAAATTGTATCACACTGCCATGTTTTTGTTGAATTATTTTTCACATATTTTTCTTTTAAAGTTTGTGCGTTGTTATCGTTATTTCAAAGTTTTTTGTGTCCCAAACGCTCATTGTTCTGATTTTCTGCTAGTAAATTTTATGTTTGTGAATATGCATTGAGAAAAAAAATGACTGCATAAAAATATAGGATTTATAAGTTTTCTTTTAAACTTTTGACCTTGCTCCCTGTCTGGTAAAGTCTTTGTGAGGGAATTTCCAGTGAAAAGTTGGTCCGGAGTTCTAGAAAAACATATTTTGCACATTGAAAAATCGAAAATAATAAGAGTTTTTTCCTTTTGATATCCAAGCCTTGAAGATATATGACTAAGTATGCTTTACTTAATCCAAAAACTATGCATGATAGCTATGTGAGCTTATGTAGGTATCAAAGTGTAAAATATTAAGCTAGCATAATACTAGAAAACTTTTGTTGTGGAGGAGTTAATGAACCCAATCTATTTCAAATTGAATTTTTTAATGGCGAGAAAATAGCAAAAATTTATGCCTTCAATTTTTTTTTTGGCCCTGTTGTCCTGTTCTTAGTTTTAAGACTTCTTCCTATAAGTAAGAAATATAGGTTTTAAATGAGGTAACTCTTTTTTTTGCCTTCAGGGGGAATGGGGCCCATCGTTGTGCTCATCATTTGGCGTAATAAAATAGGTTTTGAATTTTATTCATCTCAACAGAAACACTTTTGTTCCGTTGGTGAATTGAGAAAATTAATTTCCTATTTTATTCTGTATTCATCAACTATGATAAGAAAAACTTAATTAACTTGTAATAGCTACATGTATGTAACAAGCAGCTTCAGCATGTCAAATATGTTTCACAGAAATAATACAAATATTTCTTAATATCACTGCCTTTTTATTTTTGTTGTTGACCTGTCACACTCTTTAAAAAAAATTAAAGTCAAAGTTTTAATTATTTTCTCATTGAGGAAACTTAGAAATTAGTATGAAATATATAATATTTCTCATAATTTCAACCACAATATTGTTGTCATTAAGGTAAACAAGAAAATGGCAGTACTCAAAATACTCCTTAATTCAGAGGCATTTTTAGCAAAGTCCATTAACAATGAGCTGTACAGTGTGTCTGTCTAAGCGGTGAGTTAATTATAAAATTTCTTAAACATGCAAATTCTGCAAGTACAAAATAAATACTTACTCAAACATTAGTTCTTTATCTGATTATATGCTAGAAGATAATTGAGAAATTTCATATATTTGTGACAAGTGAATATGCATTAAAAATGCAACATAAAAGCAGAGCATTTAAAAAATAACTAATATTACTAATTGTATATACAGCAAGAGTTATTTTTAGAGTTGTTAAGTATATGAATAGCATTTAACCATTTTAATCCATTATTAAGCCTGATTTTCAATGTATACGGTATATATTTTCAGTTACTTAAAATTTGACTTTTATTTTGAAACATATGATGAATCAAAATCATTCTTCTAAGTTGGCTTGACTTTTATTTTAATACAAAAGTTATCTTCAATGTCCACAGGGTGAGGGTGGAGTGCCTGAAGGAGGTAATATTCTTGACGATGAGGAAGACGATTACAAAGAAGCAGACCAAGACAGAGAGTTTGATGAAGATGGAGAAGACATTGACGAGGAGGAGGAAGAGTGGGATAGGGAGGGCAGCAAATTGTACGAATGGACCCAAGAGTTATCTTTCAATGATGACCTTATGCAAACACCTTTGATGACTGCTTAAACCATAAAAAAAAAGTCTTAAAATTGTTCCCCCCACAATATAATTCAGTCCAGTTCAGATATTCCAAACATCAGTGAAAAAAAATTTTTCTTGGAATGAATCCTAAATTCAAATAATTCTTAAGTCACTAAGCCTAATTTTGAAGTTAACTTTTTTTTAAATTTCAGATCTTCAAGCTAAAACTATCCATGAACAGTTTTCACATCTGATTCATGTTGAAAGTTCATGTTTTGCGTATTTATTTCTAATTTTTTTTTGGTTAGAAGGCCTTTTTACATTTAAAGTTGTCTAAACTTTCAATGCAATTTTTTCTCCTTTCTGAAATTGTGCTAGTTCTAACCCTGCCAACTTAAAAGGGCTATAACTTTACACAAAAGAACAATATAGATTTTCTGGTCTTTTTTTTTGTATTTGAAAGTAGAGAAAATAAGATTTTCTGTCATCTAAATATCTTACTACCTTCCAATTTTGACTTAAGAATCATTTTGACTAGTAGCAATCACTAGTTTACAGATTATATAAGAAAAATAAAATTGGTAATATAATTCGAACAAAGCAAATATTATATTTATATAGGTTTCAATCATGTGAGCTCAACTGTACTTAATGAGATACTGTGATCCCCAAGCCTCCAGCCCCTATCCTTTTTTGAGGCAGGTCCATCCCACAACAGATGTCATGTGAAGGAAAATATCTTGTGTGCAGATTTTGTTTCTCTTGAATGCTGAGCACCACAAGAACTTGTCTCTGCATACGATTTATTTTTAAGAAGTCATAATTTTAAAAACAAAGCCTTCAATAGTCTTTTTTCTGTATTTAAAGCAACAAAAATTTTATCATCTTCCTTCCAAACATTCATAAATCATGAAATTGTTTTACGTTTGGATGCTTACAAATTTGCATAGTTAAAAAAAAAAGGTAATATCTTGGAATCTGAAAATTACAACATCCGACTCCCATATGCTCTTGGAAGTAGTTTACATTTATTTTTAGCATTTCACCTACATCATGCCATAGATTTATTTGTCGCTTTTAAAGTAACGACCATATATATATAACCAAAAATAAATCATCTTTTTCGTTTGCACCTTTTTTACTGTAACTGCTGGTGTGTGACTTGCCAACAGAGCCTGAGGAAAATGTTTGTTATATGTTTTTCTTCTTTTTCACAAATTGTGATTACCGCTTTTCATTGACCATTTAATTGTGTTTGACTTACTAAGGCTGGTTGTCGGAACCATAGAAAGCCAAACCTAGTAAATGAAAATATTAAAAAGCTGTTATATTATTCATGCCAAAAAATGTTTTTGTTTGAATGAAATAAGTTTTCTTGAAACTGTCTATAAATACATTTTTTCTGTTTTCTTTTGAAATTTCGTTTTACATTGCATGACTATAATATATAATATTAATTATGATTAATATTATAAAGTACAGCCGCTGAATTAACACTTTGAAAACTACACAGAGGGTGAAAAGGTATCTTATTACTATTAGAGGGGTAAACCATATCACTATTAATGTTGAATTCCTTCAAATTCAGAGTCACATTAGAAAAGGGAATCTTCATTGAAAGGTTCCCTTGTGTGTTGCCGTATAGTTTGGTAATTTTGAAGTCTTTGGGATGAGAAATCAACTTTAAGTTACCTGGAATTTGAGTCAAAAAGATGTTTGAAGAAAGGGAGAAAAAAATTAAAAATTTGCAATGTAAACTTAGTGGTTTTTTTTTCAAATATGGCACACACCATAATTATAACAAGGCAGATAAACAGGCCGTCACTAATAAATTCAGACTCTTTTCCACTTATTTTTAAACCTGGAGAAAGGGAGAGGAACAGATATACCTACTTTACGTGTGCATTTCAAATAAAATGTTAAAAATTTGGATATGATGTCGGCCTGTCAGATAGGTAGAAATTATCCCTGAAAAGGACTGTTTGGTAACAATAATATTATTGTAATAATGATAATATCTATATTTATATATATATGTATATCACCTTGTACAATAAAATAACGTCTCAAAGCGCTTTACAAAATAAAAACTACATGATTTCTTTCATACACTTTTACAAAACATGGACAACGTAGACATTGAAAATGGAAAAATCAATGGGGAAAAAAAAGATATATGAGGTGCAAAAGCATGGACAAGATAATTTGTATATATTGAGAGTTCCCAATTTCTGCGTTTTTGACTTAGTGTTCAAACAAATATGTCTTTAGAACTCATTTAAATCTAGATAAAGATTTAGGCTGTTGAACTGACAAGGGTTGACAGCTCCAAACATCCGGACCCTGGAATTAAAAAGCTCTGTCATCATACACTTTTAATTTTGTTCCAGGTTTGGCTAACAAATTCTTTTTTTCTGATGTTAAAGTTCTTGTAGGAGTATGAGGTTGGATGATTTTTAATTGTGAAGGTTTAAACATTTGAATACAATAGATGCTGCTTTATACTCAATGCGCTGTTTAACTGGTAGTCGATGCAGCTCTTTCAATAAAGGTGTAGCATGATCACTTCTCTTCTTTCTATATACCATTCTTGCAGCATTGTTAGGTAACAAGGGACGTCTAATTTTTTTTTTATTTGATCATCCTTGGAAAAGATATTATCATTCATTACTTTAAGGTTTTTACGTATGTAGAGAAAGAAATTTCAATGCCCCTCGGTTTTAAACAGATTTCAATTTTGATTGAGATACACCAATCATTTAAGTTTTATCTTCATTTATTTTTAAGCATTGGCTGAAACTCATGAGAGCATTGCTTTTACACACTCATCAAGGTATTCAAAGGAAGAACTTATTTGGGCCACGTCTACTGAAGTATAAAGCTGAGCGCCATCAGCATAGGGGGGGGGGGGGGTGTTGGCTACTAATGAAAAGAAAAATTGAATTTCTTAATAAGGTTTTTAAGAGGCTGTGTGTATAAAAAAAAAATTGAACCTAAAACAGATAATTTGGGGACACTATACTTCATGAGAGTTGGTACAGATCTTACATTCTCAATTACAACTGGCTGATCCCATTTTAAATTATGAGTTAAACCAGTACAAAGCAATTTGTGATATGCCAAGAGTTGTTTTTAGTCAATCTATCAACTATAATATGGTGGTCTATGGTATCAAATCCGGCTGAGAAGTCAAGCAAAGCAAGTACTGACACCAAATCCTCATCAGTCACATTTAATAAATAAATATGTTTAAAACCCTCCACCGCCGAAGGCAGTCTCATGACTTTACTTATTTACCCCAGCAGGCCTATTCACACCAAAGCCAATTCAACTCATATTTCAGAGCATTACAGTTCGGCAGCCTGTTAGGCGCTCAAATACTAACATTCCACAAATTTCAAGCACTGCCTATAGCGAGGTACCCGTTTTACAGGTGGGTGGACTGGGGAAAGTTAGGGTAAAATGCTTTCCCAAGGCAATTGCAACATGACATGGTCGGGAATCGAACCCTCGACCACTAGATCTCAAGTCCGACGCGCTAACCACTCTGTCACTTTAACCAATGCAGTCTCTGTGCTGTGGAGTACTTTATAAGCAGATTGAAGCTCTTCTACTGCGTCATTTTTTGTAAGGTTTTTCCCTTGCTTTGAAACCACATTTTCAAGGATTTTACTGAGAAAAGTTGGATACCGGTCCACAGGTCTTATAAACATTTCTACCCAAATTATATTTCTTTAAGAGCAGTTTAATGAGCGATTATTTACGTTCATTACGTACACAGCCAGACATAAACGAATCATTAATGATTATGGTAATATTATGAGGAAGGAGAACATAAAGACATTGAAAAAAAAAAGTTGATGGCAATGGATCAAGAGGACATGACTCCTATGGTGAAATTAGAATTATTTCTTTACCCGTGGACGCGTTCAATAATTTGAAATCGGATTAAAATTGACAATGGAATTCTTCACATGGTGGAATTTCTAAGCTATTTTCTAAGAGTAGGTTTGATCTGATGGTACCAATCTTATCTAAAAAAATATGACATCAAATTTTCGCAAAGTTTATCACATGGTACAAAGTCTGAAAGGGTGGCTTTCTTATTTTTTCCAAGTTACTGAATGGTTAAACTAAAAAGTTCCTTGCTAGAACCACTTCTTAACACTTTTTTCTATAAAATAATGTTGTCTCTTTTCTGTCACAACAATACTTTTTGTGTTCTTCCTTTAGTGCATGTAAAATATGTCTCTGTCAAGGATTCGTATAGTAGTCCTTGGTCTCTGTGTACTTGGGTCCCTAACTTCCTCCACTGACGCTCTGCCTGGCGCTGCTGCTGCTTTGCTGCTTTCACCACTGATGTAATCCATAGTGCTGGCTTGCGCAGTTTGACGCTGATCTTTCTCTCCGTGGCATGCCTATAGACCTAAAATGCCTTTAATGTTGTCTTTTAGAGCCATTATAATTATGTCATGTGCTTAATTTGCTAAAGAGATGTGTCAATATCCGATGTAAAGATAAATTATCAATGTCAATAAAATTAAATGTTTTGATTTAACTTTCTGTTTTACACCGGGTGGTACACTCAACTTCAGTGGAAAAGACACAACGAAATGATCTGAGATACATTTATACTCTATCACGTCATGGTGCTTCCGATATTGTCTAAGTCAGACATAGGCAATAATGGAATGTGTCTGTCTTTACGTTAACCTCTTCTTGATGCAAATTGTAAGATAAAAAGTTGTAAAAAGTGCTTGGCCATTTTTTAGCAAATTTTGGTTAAAAACTTTTCTTTTGATGCTAGTATTTACAAAAACTCGATTTTCTCAAAAGGACAAAAATTGAGCTAGGCAACATTTGAAGAACCATGCGATAATGAAAGCATGAATGTCATGTTAGAGTTCTCTGACCAATAATGAGTCCAAAATATGTTCTTTTTTACGCTGTTTGGCTTTGTAAACAAGTTGGTGGAGATTGTATTCCTCTAGACCTTTTTCAATCTTTGAACGTAGGGTGCATTCTTCGTTTTAAAATGCTCATTAAAATCCCCCGTAATCAACAGTTCCTTCCCCTTCTTTCACGATTCAAGTAACACAGGGAAATCATGAAAAAATTGGTCCCATGTTATTCCGTGTTTCTTTTTGGGGATGCAGCCTGTAAACACAGACACACGTTGATACCATGTTGATATGTTAATTTTCACTGTTAACTGTTCAAAGAGTCACTATATCTAGCTTTGTCTTCTTTGACGATTTTTATGGATGCTTTATGAAAGAGCGCAATGCCACCGCCGTCTCTGGTTCATCTAGATGCAGAGATGAAAATGTAAAACCCATTGGTAGGCTACCATCTCTGCTTTTTTGCCTCATCCCCGTTTCGTTTAAATCATGTTTGAGTCAAATACAGCTTACACTGCATCTGCTTCCTTAGTTCCTATGTACCTATAATGGCTGCTAACTGATGCTTACAATGTACTGGTAGCAGCTTTCTCTAATGTACCTATAATGGCTGCTAACTGGTAGCAGCTTTCTCTATTTGTGCCCTCATTTCAAAATTTTAGAAAGAGAGAGAGAGAGAGAGAGAGAGAGAGAGAGAGAGTTTTATTTTGTACGGATAACAGAAACTTTATGTACTTTTTAACACGACTTCTATCAACTTCTATGAGAAATGTTATTGTATCTGTGATACTTTGACTCGTGCACATTTCTTTTTTAAATGATTTTGACTGGAAGAGGCCATTGTATTCATCAAATCGAAACTTTTAAATTTCTGACAGTAATTCATCGCATAGAGATTAAGTTGGAAAGTGACTGTATGCCAGACTGAAAGCTGAGCAAGATTGTCGTTAGAAATAAGTTAAATAATAAAAAAACACGCAATTTTCTGACTAAAGCATTATGTAAATGATTTTATGTTAACCAATAAATCTACCCAGGTTAAGACAAAGTCGTTAAGAGGAAGAGAGAGAGAGAGAGAGAGAGAGAGAGACGGAGAGAGAGACAGAGACAGAGAGAGAGAGAGAGAGAAAAAAAAAGAGAGAGAGAGAGAGAGAGAGAGAGAGAGAGAGAGAGAGAGAGAGAGAGAGAGAGAAGGGTTTTTGATTGAAGGGTATTTTTACAAGCCCAATTCCACTTCAAAGGTGCTCTCAGGGCTTGGGTCCCAATGACAATTTTACGGGCTGCCACCCAGAGGGTAGCGGGGATACCATGACTTAGCCTCAGCCAGTTCCATTATACTGACACCGACCCAACCAGTAGGGGCCCGGACTGTGCTCGGCTGTGTTTCGAACCCGCGACCTCTTGGCCACGGAGCGAAGCCACTACCAACTGAGCTATCTAGAGAGAAGGGGAGAGAGAGAGAAAAAAAAGGGGGGGGGAGAGACAACATTATTTTTTTTTCTTAAACACATATTTACTATAACATTCATAATGTTAGAATCTGTTAGCTTGCCTGAGCATTGCTTATTTTCAATACATTCTTAATATGTAACATTGTTTTGACTGAATAAACTTTAATTGAATTTAATTTAGTTGAAATGCAAGTGAATTGCAAAGTTAGTCTGGACATTGAAGCAATAGCAACTCACTAACAGTGATATAGGTCTACTATGGTAGGCTATATCACTGTTCACTATCTAGCTAGAGCTGATCGTTTGACACCTCTGCCGTGTTTCTTGTTGAAACAACTGCTCTCTTCAGCGTCATTAACATGACCTATCTCCCTGAGCGCTTCTGTCTTCCTCACTCACAAGTAATCTACCGTTACAAGGTGATGACCGGCAGGCTGACAAAACCCTGCATCTAGCAAACAGTTCCTGATGTCACCAGCGTCGGCATAGTAAGCCTATAGGCCCACCGGAGGCCCAAACAGTGTTCCCTCATCTCTAGACTTGAGAACCAAAGCGCTGGACAATGAGATTTGAGACACGATGATTTAACCAGTCCCACCCCTTTTCTAGGCCTTCTATATTTCGACCCTTATATTATTAGATAGAAAATAATTATCATTTTTTTTAATTTAACTATCGCTCGACTCATTTTTATATTCTAGGTCTATCC
>BMAT01006970.1:25113-40653 GCA_019649035.1 Elysia marginata
CAAGAGACAGAGAACGATAACGAGATATAAGACAAAGGGAAATATACAATAAAAAGGGCAAATAAACGCAAATCAGACAATCAGGGAGCATTGATACAGAGATAATATCTCATATTATGAGTAGACATTGATGTACAGGAACCTGCAAAGATGAACGCATATCTCTCTCTATGTGACGATTTAATTTTTGAATGCAATCACCAATATGCCATATTTGATTTATTTCTATTAACCAACGGTTTAATGAAGGATGTAATGAGCTGGAAATTGGCTCGTAACATAAATAATGTTCCCAAATATAACAAAATCAAGGCAAAGACTGGCTTTGCTCACCATCTGTGTAAACAGTTCAAACAGTTTATAGCTTGCTCAACCCGCACCACTCATAGTGCGCTCTGATTTGCAAGCTGTCGAAATTGCCAGTTAGCGGGTGATTAGTTTAATAACGAGAACCTGCGTGAAATAGATGTAATAGTGGGCCACGGGCTATTAATTCCTGGTGGTTTTCTTCATAGGGTGGGTGCGAATATGAAGCTACAGTATTGAAATAATATTGCCACTCGCACCTGTGTGTACCCATTGATTCTTCAACACAGTTCTAAACCTTGATCCTTGATTTTGACCCCTAGTGAGGATATGACCTTGAGTTCTTAACTCGTGACCTTTCTTCGGTTTATTTCAGATGACCTCTATAAGTTATTAACATGGAACTCGGCTTTTTTAAAATTTCGTGTTGCATGACCTTCACCTTGGTATCAGACCTTTGTAGTAATGAAATGACCTTGGACACTTTACCTTTAATCCATTAGCGACATAGATTTCAAATAAACACTTGACTCTATAATCTTTAACACTAGTTTATTGGTGTCATCACTTCAAAATCAACATCTAAACTTCGGCATTTCAACCGTAATTATTGTGAATCACAAAAACGGCTTCTGACCATTTCGAAAAACACAAAAACGTTTTCTTTCAGTTGCAAGAAATGAAATAAAAAGGAAAATTACTGTTTAAAGTAATAATATATTAAATTATAATGCGAACAAGAAAAAAGAAAGAAAGCAAAAAAAGAAGGAAAGAATGTGAACTCACAGTACGTGCAGGAACGTAGATCCTTGACTTCGTCATCTGTCAACTTTGTCTTGCTGTTACCCATGATCTCTTTATATTTCTCTTTCTCTTTCTCTCAATCCTTCTGGCTGTTTTCTCCTCCTCTCTCTCTCTCTCTCCGGCTTCAGAATCAACACTATTCCTTCTTTATCCAGGTATTGAAGTTAAGGTATATCACTATGTATCGATGGCACACGCAGTGAGAAATGTCCACTTACGATGTCTCCACGCTACAGCTCGAAATTCAATTAGCGGTTACTTAGTTGAAAAAGCCTTTATTGATGAAATGCATGAGATACAGTTTGGCGTTGTTGATAATTGAGTTTTGATGGTTTTGAATAATGTCTGGTTAATTTACGAGATTTAACCTGAGAATATTAAATGTCTAGATTAATCTCAAAGTTTGTATGCAGTTTAATATAACACACATTACAAATATTTCTAATCCAATTACTCTTGATTGGGAATATCCACTTGGTAAAAAAAATGTAATCACTTGTATGAAAGGCGATCTAAAATTCAGTTAGTAATTTCTGTGAATAGAGAAATCTTCTACTGTTAGTAAAACATCAGAGAAAAAATAGGGAACGAATTGTGAAAATTTCAAAGGTCTTAAATATTACTCTAAAATGAGTCAGACATTTTCTGTTCTAACAATAAGAACTACTTGATGGCAATTGAGTTCTGTTTCGATTTTTCTTTAAAAGTCTAGAATTTTTGCAGGAAAAAAGATGATAACTTTAATATTAAACTTTTCATGCTAAGGCCTAACAGGATGTGAATAAATCAAAATCTGACTGGTTGAATGAAATTGAATGGATATTCGCCCACACGGTTTGAATGAAACAGTATAAAGCATCACTTCATCAATCTTTTCCCACGTACTCTTAAAGTCCAACTAGGCTTTTTTCCTTCTTCCTCGGCACGTCAATGGCGGTAAAGATAAACCACGAAACGGCGGCAAACCTTTTAGTATGTCACAACTGTCTAGACTGTCAGAGACTATCACTTCCGGCCACGACCTGGGATCATACTGCGCATGTGCAAGTACCGGTACTTAGGACACGAAGCAGACAGGCAAAGTTCAAAACAAGTCCTGTGACGGCACACACTGTCAAAATAAATGATTGGCGTGATAAACTCTCGAAGGTATTTTTTCTAACCCGGTAAAAGGATGATGGAGTTTATGACAATGAGTGGTGTTAGGTAAGACGATGTTATCTTTGCTTTGAGCCATCTGCAAAAAAGTTTTACCAGGCTATTACCATTATACCAATTTCTGGTCGTACAGATGGACGGCGCTATCTCTCAGATATGTTTTTTTCCTAACCTAGTGTATTATATGCTAAAAAAAATAAAGGCTGTTAGAAATAAAATATCTACTTTGAACATATTGCCTGATGATGCGCCTACCAAGCCGACGGCGAGAAACAATGTGTCGTATAAAAAAGGTTACAATGTATACAAAAGCTCTTGATACAAGTTGAGCACTGCATTTCATGACAAAAAAATACCTAGAATATTAATTCTTTGAACATAGCTATCAGTAATGACCTGCTCAAATCTATCTCAAGTAAGTATCCTGATATGGGGGTTTCCCTACATGCCGTTTCCAATATAAATCCCTGTCTTGACTCAAGAGGAGCATTTACTTCCCATACTTAGACGATCCATAGCCGGGTACCCATTCAACACTTACAAAATAATATTGAGGCAACGTGTATCGAAAGTTACCAGAGACTGAACGAATCCACCAGGACTGGGCTTGAACCCCAGACCTCGTGGTCGAGAGCCGTGTGTATATCAGTAGACCACACAATTGTAAAGAGCAGGCAAACCCTCTAGAAAGAGACAGGCGATTAAGCTAAGTAAGTGCCCTCTTAGATGATCTGTGTTTTGCCGTAACATCTTTGTTTTAATAAAATATACAAGCTGGAATATGAAAACGCGTCAAGAAATAGTAGCCTTGATTATTGAATTTTACTATCGTTAAGTCATAGTTCATTTGATGTGTTTGGTCATAAATATTTGGGTTACTGGATAAAATAAGGTGAACAAAGTTGTAAAGAGATATTGTGAGAAAAACGTGTAAAAATAGATTAAACGAAACAAGCAATCAAGGAGCTGTCTGTGTGTCTGCGTGTCATTTTGTCTGTACCATTTGTCTGTCTTTCTGTCTGAGTCTCTCTCTCTCTCTCTCTTTCTCTCTCTCTCTCTCTCTCCCCACAGCCACAAAGAGCCTACAATAACGCATGGCTTTGCCGGCCAGCGGCATCCAAAATTAACAAGTAAGTGATTAACTCCCCGTCACGCCATTGACAGGTCATTATGTCGAGTGTCAGGCCGGGCGTTAGTCACTCCCAGAATCTGTCTGAGATGTTACATCATGGCCTGGTACTTCACTCTGATACCCACAGTTCAGTCTAACTCAAGTCTTTATCACCTACTTATAAAATACATAATCTTCTGTCTTTTTTTGGATTTGGTTATTTACTCGTACTATCTTTGTACACATTCCGCTTTCTCTTTTTTATTGTTTTTCTCTCATTCTCCGTCTTTCAGGCCCTGAAGATGACAAGACTGTAGCGTCACTATTTGAGGAAAATGAGTCGCAACCATCATCCTTCTGCCAGTTTAACGACAGTTATCGGTGTTGATCAATTGAGGTGGTCTGTTCTCTTTTTATCGTTTTAGCAGCAGGCCTGTGCATTGCTAAAAATTTAAAATTTTATTTTGTCAAATTTTGCTCAGTGAGAAAGAATCTTGTCATTTTCAGTACACGCTTCGGCACTTTTCCCCCTCCTATCTCCCTCCCTCTTGTTTTCTCTCTGTCTCTACCTCTTGTATTCTCTCTCAGTCTCACTATCTCTTTTTCTTTCATTTGTGTGTGCCTCTCTTTCTTTTTGTGATCATCTTTCTAACTCTTTTTCTTTCTTTCGTTTTCGTATATATTTCCCTTGCTTTTCATAACAGGTAAACGTTTAGATGACTGAGCAACAACTAACTGCAATCTTATGTTTTCTACATAAACAACCCAACAACTGTACATTATAAAAAAGTTACCTTTCGCACGGTTCACATGAACATCACTTTAACAAATACTTCATATTCGACTGCCCTAATCCATATTGATAAATTCCATTCGGCCGTAACCTAAATTAATGGCAAACTAATGTTTCGGTTATAGACACCCAATTAGCCTTGAAACGAAAACACTTTGAAACTTTTCGTACGTTGTTTTTAGCTCGCACGCAACAGTTCCAACAAAAGCCAAAGTTACATGTTACTACTTCAAACAACCCTCTCTCTTTAAAACTAAAAATCAATCAATGATGCACTGCTATTGCTATCGGTAACATTATGTAAAATCTCTAGATATGAACCTGCTTCAACAAGTGTTACACTAGGAACGGAGCGATTTCCCTGGTGCTACCGGCAATCAACTTTCTTTGCCAACAGCTAGGTCTAACGACTACATTTACGTAAAGCGATTGATTAAACGCTAACACTAGACTACAACAATCGAAATTTCAAGAGCTGCTGTCAAGCTCAACATTTTTAGTGGCGATGCTCTGTGGCGACACAGTTACCCTGAGTAACGAAGCCAAATTTCCTGAAGGGGATTAATATGGTGTGAAAAAAATAGCCAAACGCTCTCTTTGTAAAGGTGAACATTATTGAATCCTTGTGTGACTGGCTACGTTAAATCTATTTTCAACACAAAAGTTTCATTCGTCCACAGAATGTAATACTCTGAGGTGTTTTCGGATTAACGTTAAAGTTTTAACCTTGATTTATACTCTTGTACAATCTCACTGGTATGGTATTAAACGCTCTGTTCCTTCAGCACCAATCGACCAATAGATAAAAAGTATTTCTCTAAATAGTTCTTCTATTTTAACAATTTTCCAATACTTTTTGATGAGACCAAAATTGTTCTCCTTTTCAGCCTCTTTTCATCAATATTTTTAATGTAAAAAGCAGCCCACCTCCTCTTTCTCTCTGTCTCCCTCTTTTTCTCCCTCCCTTTCTCTCTCTTTCTTATTCGCTCTCTCTCTCTCTCTTTTTCTCTCTCTCTATCTATCTACCCCTACTCCCGTTTTTGGTCTATTTGAAGCTGTGAAAAAAGGTCGTAAATCTGTCGTTTGTGATGGAGGACAAAAAATTCAGAAATAACAGGCGAAAGTAACCATACTGTCACAATGATGTGATGTTATGACTTTCTTTAACTGCATTTTAATGTTTTGATATAAATCTCAACTGAATTGACCAAGAAATATAGAAACGGCAGCACCCAAAATCTGTTCTTGTTATGCAGGACAACATTTTTGTCACCCATCCCAACCGACATATTTTCTGCTATCTTTTTCCTTTGTTTCATTCAAGCCTTTAGATCTTTGGGGATAAAACTTTGAGCAGAATTAAATGATGCAGTTTGATATTTTCAAGTACAAAAAGGTTTCCATGTGATTTGAGGTGCACCTCTATCTCTTTTATTTCTAATTCCCCTCTACCCTACCATCTTCTAAAACTCTTTTTTCAACCCAATCGCCTGTTTCCGTGATCATTTTGTTGTTATCTCGATCCACAGGCAGACCATCTAGTAAAACTGAATACATTTACCTGCATCAAGTTCACAATGACTCTTCCTAGTCATCTAGCTGCCCTTCAACCAATGTAGCGACTCTTTCGGTTTCATTTGACCTGTTTCTTTTATTTCCTGACATTAATCCCTTTATTCAGCAAGCAATTTCTATACCCTTCATTACATAAGAGGTCACATGTTTTAGCTTGTTTCGGTATTTTTAAAGACAAATAAAAGCAGCATGACATAATCTAAATCATTTATAGCTTAACTGTCACAGTGAGTCAAAACAGAACTTTCTTTTATCGTTGATCTATGATTCTCCTCCTCCCCCCTCCCCCTTTCCCTTTCCTCCCAAAGCCTTGCCGCATGCCATTTTTTTCAAATTTACTTTTTTTGCTATCGCAACAACATCAAACGCTTCCGTCAAATCGAAGTGTTTTAATTTGCACTAGTTAACCACAGGTATTCACTTCCTACACAAACTGTTTACTACTCTCCCTACTCATTTTTTAATTGTTCCTTTCCCTTTTTATCTAAGCTCTCGAGTCAGGTTCCTTCTAAATTTTTGCAATAATTATATTTTTCCGATAAACGATATGGCAAGTTAAGTTGACATGAACTTTCTATTTTTTCTAGCTGTCATTGTATTAATGTTACTCACAACATAACTCTCTCTCCCCCCCCCTCTCTCTCTCTCTCTCTCTCTCTCTCTCTCTCTTTCTATCTCTCTATTTCTATTTCTCCGACCCTCCTTTCTCATTCGCTCTCTCTCTCTCTTTCTCCCCCCTCTAACTCCTTCTCTCTCTATCTCTATCTCTGTTTCTCTCTCTCTCCCCCCTCCCTCTCTTCTGGTCGTTTCTGCAATCACCCTAGAATAACAATAGTGTTTCTGGTGTTTGAGTTGACTTTCGAGAAAAATTTGAGAAGCTAACAAAATCGGATTGATTCAGTGAGTCACGCCCACCAAAGTGCACTCATCAACATGCCTGGCTGGCTACGCTCTTACCCAAAAAACCTACTATGGACAAAGTTAAGTCTTTCATCGATATATCACGACAAATCTTTAAGTGACGCTGTATCTATGACAGTTGACACGAGTAATCATGGACACTTCAACTTCTATATGTACAGTTCATGGTTTTTTACCTCGTTTTATTAGAGTACCTTTGACGTAGAACGTATTATAGTTTTTCTCTTTCCCAAATGAAAAGCGTGATAGGTAGAAAATAATGAAACCGGCTATTTTGATTTCATCATTCACTTTATAACGCTACGATTCCTTGTTTCTTTCTTTCTTCTTTTAGTTCGGTACCTATACTTATTATCCCCGTTTCCTCACCCACCTCTCTCTCACTCTCTCTATCACTCTGTTTGTCTGTCTGTCTCTCCCTCTCTCTCTCTCATTCTCTTTTTCAGAGTTATTAAGTTGTTCGACTAAAAAAGCAAGGCAATCTTTCTATCTATTTATTGATCTATCTGTCTGCCTATAGTTTTTATCTATCTATCTATCCATATTTTTTTATAAATTCTCATCGACAAACTACCAAAGTTATAACTAGGTGTCCATCCCTGTTCTTTTGATTCCAGTCCATCTATATTTTTTGTTTATACCTGTTATTTTATGACAATTTAAAACCCACTGCATCGCTGTGGCGGTCCAATTCCCTCTCAAAACAAAAGGCTTGTAACTTATAATGTAGGCAAGCCGGTTTCAGAACCTGACGTACACCATACCGACAACCCTGACATTAAAACAACAGATGTTACAATATCAATCTATAACTACATGTACTGTAAAAAAAACTCTCTACGCACAAGGAAAGAAGAGCGCGTTGTAAAAACCACCGATCCGTATCCCATAGCTTGACTTTGAACGTACGAACCGTAACATACAAATTCCCTGGTGCGATGAAATAAATGAATAAAGTATAAACATAGGAGGTTAGCAAGATGATCAATATTTATTAAAGGTAGCATTTCTACTGGCATAAATCAAGCTAAAGGCGTGAATGTAGGATAATTATTCTTAACAGGAGATTTTACTTTTTCATGGAGCTGAATTGTTATTAATTTACATTTTGTAATAATAAAGAGTTCACAAAATGTTGAGTTTTTTGTTTTTGTTTTCTAGCTTTCAGGAATTCAGAAATATTACTTTTTAAGTGACGTCGTACTATACCATAGAACCCCATAGCGGAATTCGAAAAAGAAAGAAACAGAAAATCACCCCAAAGACATAAATATCTTCAATTAGAAACAGGAAAATAACCTTAATTGTATCGTTGAGATCTGGAAATCTAGAGACATTGTCTTCTATACTGAACATTCGGCTTGCAAGCTCCTTAATGTATTTAATTCCAAGAATTATAAAAAAAAAACAAGATAAAAATAGGAACCAGATGTCGCCAAGGTGGAGATGTCCTTCGTCATAAGTTATCAATCTTAAACATTATGATGCATCAAGAACTAAATATTCAAAACTCTTATATTCATTAACCAAAAAAAAGTAGCAGATAGAACACTCTGTTTGTTACAGATGATCACACACAGTTATACATAATATACGCAACGTCAGCAAGCTTAGGGAACGTTATAGTTTTTCTCTTCTGAACGTAAAATGAAGGACCATCTTTTTGTAAAGTATTGAATTAAAACTATAAAGTAAGCATGCTCTTAATTGTGAATGCACGTTGTATAATTCTAGTATCGTTCTTGACTCACTTATACCCACATTTCAGACGTTTGGATCTAGATTATTATTATAATATAATTTTTCGCGAGATCGTTTTAATATTATTATAGTCGAGCATATTATAATAAGTTTCTACTGTCATGCAAAACATTTAGTGTCCCGTACTAGTCAGAAGGGCGCCTGTTAAAGTACCAAATGTTTGTATTGCTAATCCAGTTCCACAGAAGAGCACTGTTTTCTGTGGCAGATTGCCAGTGTGGTGCTACCATAAAAAAATTTAAGCGTAATTGGCTAATCAATTTACACCTTCTGTTAAGTAAATTCAAAGCCATGGGGCTCAGAATATGTGCTGGAGTTTGCAATGCCTCTACATTCGGCATATTGAGACACTCGGCATTGTCCCAACATGTCAGCATTGGGTCATTGCAAAAAATCTTCTCCACACAATTCCTTACATCCCTCAGGCGTTAAAATAGTACCCGACTATAGGCAGTGAAAGATCTTGTCAGTATGCTAGAGTGATGCGCTTAAATTGGTGCTGCTCTTATTGAAGGATATTCAAGTTTATTCAATTCAATGCAAGAAATGAAATGTTCTCCCTCTCTCTCTCTCTCTCTCTCTCTCTCTCCCTCTCTCTCTCTCTCTCTCTCTCTCTCTCTGTGTCTACCTCTCTCTCCTTCTCTTTCTCTCTACCTCTCTCACACGCTCTCTCTCTCTTTTCCTCCCTCTCTCTCTTTCTCTATTTGTTTGGTACGGTGAAACTATGAGGAGGGCTTAGAAAATTTTAGTGGATCAGGCGTCATATAAAAATGCTATTTACTTTCTTTTCCTTGTAAATGAAGACCTAACACGATGGTGAGTTAAAACCAAATCCAGCAACATCATATACTCATTGCAGAGTGACTAGACTCCTAGATAAGAGAACGAGTCAAAGGCGAAATATTTATGCGTTGTGAAGAGAAACCAGAGTACAACCCTTTTTAAGTGCCTTGGAAAAAAAACAACCCGCCATGTTCGTGGTACCAATTTCAAGATAAACCGTATCCTCCACCGTATAGTTTCCCGTTGATGTTTCATTTCGAACTTTTTTGGTAAAAAATAGTCAATCAACAAAGCTAGTGAGTACATTATGAATTTTCTACCAAATTTCTTTTGGCACAGGTGGCTAATGGTATATCAATATTGTGTTCGTATATAGCCGAGGTGGTTAATACATAATCTTAGTGCAGACACTGTGCCTTGAAAAAAAAAGTTGTCAGATTTGCATAACCGAAACTAAGCACAATAACGATTCGTTTTACTGTGGGTTGCTGTGACTCTACAGTTTGTACGAAATTAATACGCAGCGTGCACTCAGCGACATAACTGTGCTTCAAATGAATATAAAGTACTCGATTAGAAATGTGGAAACAAATTGAAAAAAGACCAATTGTTAATAACTATGCAAAACACAAAACCCAGATGTCTATTGAACCGGTTGTAACATTGCGTATTGTAGTTTAGAGGCTGTTGTTTCAACTGACACATTTTAAACGAAGATTAATAATTATTCTTGAATAATTATGGTAAGGAGCAGAGGACACGCTATACTGAATCTTTAAGTGATGGTGCTTGAGAGTGTATAGTAAAATGTGTCCTTAACGCTTATAAGCATTTTAATATAGAGGTGATATGAATCTATAAGACTTCCTAATTTCACATTACACTTATAGACTAATGAAACTTACCTGCAACATAAAATATGATGATGTCACAAACAAATCGTTGAATAAAGGTAACCTCAGAGTATCAGGCGCCCCCCCCCCCTTCAAGTTTGAATGAATTATGAGACTAATTTGGCCATAAGAGAAGCGGTAATTGTCATCGTACGCTACCGAAACCCAATATAAAAACTCATATAACCTTTGTAAAGAACTCATCCGATGAAATTGAAAAAATGCAATGATGCAAAAATACAGTCAAGAAAACTTTCTCAAGCGAAAAAAAAAACTTGTGTGGCGTGTTTGTGCATTCCGTAGGCTACGTGCAAAAAGATACACAACTGTAATAAAAGTCAATGGACAGGAAGAAGATAATAGATGTGTATGTTTCAGTACAAAGCCAAAGAATTTCATTCTGAGCTGATATTCAGGCCTTTTTTTTCTTCTTTTTTTTATTTTGTTTGATGTTGTTTTTTGCACTTTTTACAAGACTGATCTGTGAAGGTATGACAAAGTCCGTGAAAAAAGACACAATGATCCATCAAAGGGATAAGAAGCAATAGCCTAACATTAAAACTAATGGTAAAATATTCCCTATCAACTGAAGCCTGAACATTTTTAAAAGACACAATGATCCATCAAAGGGATAAGAAGCAATAGCCTAAAATTAAAACTAAATGGTAAAATATTCCCTATCAACTGAAGCCTGTAAGTCATGGTTGTGTGTTACTCGTACGACCTCGCCGAGTGAGTCAGGTATATTTGGCATTGGACTCTTTTTCGATTGTTTCACTTTACAAAATCAACAGACCAGTTCATATTTTGTTATTCCACCTTAATATGTTGGACCCAGTCATCGGGTGTCCTGTTTTGAAGTTTAAATACATAAATTTTGTACTGAAAAGAATGTTTTCTTACCAATACACTTCTTTTAAAAAACGATCTTATTATCAAGGACAAAATTTGAGCCTTTGCGTAAGTGATACAGGGTTTAATTGAACTGAAGGCGGAGTTAAGAAATTAAGTATAGAACGATTTGTTTTTAAATCATGTTCATATTTCCGATCAAACATCCATTATCATATTAATTGAAAAGCAAAGAGCTGTATTTTACAACAAATGTCCAAGTTAAAGCCGTTAGTAACGAGCATACTAATAATATGGAAGCAAAAATTTAGAAAAAAATAAATATGTGTTGTTATTAGTAAGTTTTGCATACACAACTGGCGCAGAATAAATGGTCAATTAGAAAGACTAAGTAAGCCCGATTCACATGTCGCGTATCCCTCGCAAAAGTCTGGTCGGCCCAGTGTCAGAATAATGTGACTGGGTGTGGTGTACGCAAGCGCTCCTTACATCACAATGTTGCAGCACGCTTTCAATTGTCCACAGTGCCGTCTCTGATATAACCTCGAAGTTGACTGGGACGTTAAAACTCAAACAACCAATCAAATCCCTCACGAAAGACTCCGGACAGGAGAATTTGGAAAGCATTCAGTTCCTATAATCGCCTACACCCTTATCATGAGAACGAATCACATTAAGAGCGTACCAAAAAAAATAGGAAAAACGGATCACCATTCCGGAATCGATCCGAACTTTTCTGTGCGAGATACGCGTCATGCGTAAACGGCTTTAGGCTGAGGTAGGCCTACACGGAGTAACTTGCAGTCGAATGCAACGATTAGGCTAAACCGGGTACACAATACAGAGAGATAGGTGCAAAACACTTATTGTTGAGGTGAGACAGAGATGGGTTATATGAATCGAAGTTCGAGTTGAAGACATTCTGGTATCATTCAACCTTCAATGCAACACAATAAGGACAACCTAACTTTTTTATTCTTTATTGCTCATTACTTTATCGATCTATCGATAAACCATATCACACAAACTACTCTTTCAATAACTTACACCCACATCTCTACCTCACACAACCTAAATGTAATTTCTTTTTTATAACTCACACCCTATGCCTGACTTCATACTATCAAACGAGGGGTGATCAGTTGTAAAACCGTTTTCTTACTATGGCCCTAAAGTGTGAAACGATCTACAGCAGGGAGTTTGTAGTGCTAAGAGTCTAGATGTATAAAAAGCTTCTTAGGGCACATCTGTTCAGTCTCTGGTATATGACATATAAGTACCGGTACTTGTGTTATTTTAACGCAGTTGCAATGTGTTCGAATGTATGTGTGTATAGATGTGTGAGGGTATTCATGCAAAAGTTTCATTAGATCAGACGCAATAATAAATGTAGGCTTCTATTCTTCTATTCTTTTTATGCCTTCTATAGTTATAGCACGATTTGACTCTTTTCAAACAAATCTAAGACACATACAAAAAGATCTGTACTTATTACATTGTCTACTATTTATTATTTTAAATTCATTGAAGCAAAATCTAAATTTTCGATAACGCTCTTAATATCACCCAAATTCATAATGACAAATTCCAAATTTTCAATGTAAGAGTACGGTACATATACATGGTAGCCTACACATTTTTATTTATCATGTACATTAGTATGTATAAATGATGATCAATGTATAGGGTGGGTTTGTTTGTGTATTTTTGAAATCCATTTACTTTTATGCTTTGATGTAAAACACCTAGAGCTTTAAAGTTTTAAATTTGGCATTATATCAGTAAATGTATATCATTCTGACTATTCTCATTATTATTATTATTATTATTATTATTATTATTATTATTATTATTATTATTATTATCATTGTTATTATCATTATTAACATTATTTTTTTAAATATAGTGTTTAGTACACATTAAAAAAGACCCTTGCAGTGCTTATCCGCCGAATGCATTCTCAAGACGTCACATCTTTCCCCATCAGGCTAATAGCCACCAGAACAAATCCATCTCATAATAATGTCAGACCGTTACAGTAAGGCTGGCTCTAAGCATTAAAAAAATGCAAGCACTTCCTTTTTTCAGGTAACAATTTTAATAGGTGGGTTGGCTAAGGAAAATATGAATCAACTGCTTCCCCAAGGCAATTACATAATATTGAACTTTGGTTGTTATTCGAAACTTTAAGCGCCGGATAATGAGTCGTACAAGCAAACGACTGAGCCACGCTGCCCTACATGCCCTATGAGCCACGCTGCCCTATATGACACGATGCGAGGGAGACCGCTCACTTCCAAAACGGCATTGGTTTCGGCCTAGGAGGCCGTAGGACGGTGGCCTAGGTTTCGGCCCTTTCCACTTAGAGCCTACTTCTCTCCACTGCACCGGCTCTGTGGCCTAGCGAAAAGACACTCGCTCAGAGATTGGGAGGTGCGTGGTTCGATCCCCGGCCGAGTCAAACCAAGGACTTTAAAATTGGTATTAGCAGCTGATCCGCCTTGTGTCTGGCATAATGGATTTAGTGTTAAGTCTGGTCGGCGCGGTGTCAGTATTATGTGACTGGGTGTGGTGTATGCAAGCGCTCCTTATATAACAGTGTGGCAGCACGCTTTCAATTGTCCCTAGCGCCGGCTCTGATATAACCTCAAAGTTGACAGGGACGTAAAATTCAAACAACCAGCCAATCTCTCCACTGTTAATTTCATACTTCGAACATCAATCTTTTAATCATTTGATTTTCGGATGACTACATCTAAAGGGTGTTTTTCAATGAAACTGTCCAAAATAGTTAACGTTTCTTAATTGATCTGACTTCTCCCTGCCTTAGAAAGTTCAACGGTGTTTGCTTTGCTTAGGTAAATTCTTAAAATAATTCGACTAGAGAAAGTAGAGGCTAGAAGAGATGTAGCCTACCCAACGTGAGGGGCAAAAAATATTTCAATATTCAATTATTTTTCTTTTACAATTTTATTTTAGAAATGGCATTTCCAGTTTCTGTTATATATAAAAAAAACCATGGCTTGTTTGTTCAGTGTCTTTTTTATCTTCGTCATCTAGCTCAGTGATTCATGTTATTAGTATACATTTTATATACAACAGTGTACGGAATCGATGACTGAATTGTTACACCTTCTCTATTGTAATACTGTAGTGTTTAAACCTAGATCTAATGGTGGGTGCATTAGAAAGCTACGAAATAATGATTATCAACCACAAAGTAAATGCACTTTTATACTTGCTGGAAAATTGCCACTATTTCAATTCCAGTACTTTTAGTAGTGGTAGTAGTAATTGTGGTTGTACTAACCTTTTGCTTACGTATGGTTGTTCAATTAGCTAAACAGGTAGAGATGTCTTAAGTTAGGAGAAGAGGTCTGTATAATTATTTAACTTGTTTACACTGTTTCTCTTCTTTAACTTTTTTAGGGTGGAGGGGGGGGGGGCGGGTGAGATCAGAGCGGTTTAGGGATGTCTCAACCAAAGGGACACACTAAAGTCACACAGTGCCAATTAAAATTTTCAAAAGTTTGTTGAAATCAGAGATAAAGTTGGAGAGGATTAGGTACATTTGTAGGTTTCACATTGTTAAAAGATAGCGCTTAAAGATATAAAGTAGAGAATATCCTTAGGAAATAGACAAAATAGAGGTAAAATACCAAGAATAATGTCGGACTTCACCTTAAATTTGTAAGACTGTGTGTTCAAAATCTCTTCACTTTTTGGTGAGCTGTTGTAAAATATTTTTTTTAACTACCGTTCTCTATACCTGATTTGAGTTGTTTCAGGCGGTTTATTTTGAATTCTCATTTACTTCAAGGCCAGAAGATGGAAAAGGAGAACCTTCCCTACCACCTACAAAATAAAAAAACGCACCCACCTTGCAGGAGAACGAGACCAAATTCTTCAATAAGTAAAAATAGCAGAGAGTGCTAAAACCAATGTAAATTTAATATTAACGGTAACGAATAACTTTTGATTGACAACAGGTCGAGCAACCAACGCTCCAACAATGATTTGCTTACATCATGATGATTGCGTTCAGAGAGACACAGAGAAAGAGAGAAAGAGAGAGAGAGAAAGAGAGAGAGAGACACACACACAGAGGGAGAGAGAGAGAAAGAGAGAGAGTGAAAGAGAGAGAGAGAGAGAGATAGAGAGAGAGAGAGAGAGAGAAAGAGAGAGAGAGCGAGAATCTCACGGTGAATACAAAACAAAAAGCTACCAATGAAACTTAGGAAGCACAGAGAGAAAAATCTTCATAGTTGCTATAGTTCTGAAAGCCTATCTGCAAAGGCAAAACTAAGTGCGCGCCATAATACACTTAACGAACGATGCTATGAGATAACGTAACTTTTCAATTCTGGTAAAAGTGTGCAAAATAGCAGGGGAAAGTAATCAACATGTTGATTTATTAAAAATGCAAAAAGAACAAACAGCGCGCAGTTTCAACAGAATGATAATGACACCAAATGTAACACATTTTACCGAAGTGTTACACTGTTGAGTAGAGTCCTGGCACGGTTACAAACAAATTTAAATTTAGCGAGGGTCAATTCAGTCCGTTTAAAATTTTAGCTGAT